>JAAIXJ010000888.1:23571-37892 GCA_013403705.1 Heliconius hermathena | reverse complement strand
CAGGCAAGAATTTGAGTGGAATTTTTCTATCTACATGTTATATATTGTAATATGTAGGTAGAAAATTATGAATATATTCCATATTCCAGAAAATGTTTTTGCACTGTGAATGTTATTAGATTTAGAAAATTAAAACTTTTAAATCGTATACTCTTAAGTCTACTTAGCAACGTAAACGCAAACTATTATTTTTCTTTTCCCGTCAATTTAAAGTTAGCCACAGGCCAATTCCGTATCAGCGCTTTTCAACGAAAGCAAAGTTAGCGAAGTTAAAAGTTAAAGTTTATTTTAACGACATTTTTTTTAGTATCGAAGAGCATTTTGCATTTCAAAAATGTCTCTAATATTTTAAGAACAATGTGTTATGGATGAACATGCTGTAAAATAATTTTAATAAAAATAAGTAGAATAAACATAAAAATAAGACTGGGAATAGAACCCATGACCATTACTTCTCATAAAGCTACGAGGGTTTCTTATATAATAACAGATATTAATTCTATTTACACATTCAATAAAGTATGAAAACTTAAAATAAAAGCCGTCAAACGTCCCACAAGTCAGTCCCAGATGTGTCCGAGGATGAATAAAACAAGATAAGGAAGAATGATGGTTTGCGATGTTTCACTTGAAGGATATTTATAACAAGGGTTTTATAATGAATAATTAAAAATTATTATTCATTATAAAATCCTTATTATAAAATGTTACACTATTAGGTACGCAGTAACAGATGCCGTGATCGTGACGTAGTGTACGAGCGTCTTACATTTGTAAACAATTCTATTGTACAGATGCCGTGATCGTGACGTAGTGTACGAGCGTCTTGCGTAAACGTGATGGGTGTCATGTCCCGAACATTCGGCGGAAAGTGGAGAACGAAGAGTAAATGAGAGATATATCTCTGATCACTTCCTTTTACTTAAAGTATATAAATTACACATCTATCAATACAATAAATTGGACTATTTTGAATGTATAAAACAAAAAGTATTTATGTATGTAATACACTACCCAAAACGATCACTGAAAATAAAAATAATAGAATTGTTTACAAATGTGTTTTGTAAGTTGTTCCATTCTTTCTCGAGATTAACATGTTTATATGTGGGATCTGTGAACCCGGTCTGAAATATCCTTTATAACTTTTACTCCAACGTAATTTTACTTTCAGTTCAAAACAGCGATTTACATTTGAAATTATATTGAATGGATATACAAGAAGTTTATATGTATAAAACTTGTCGTAGTAGCTACAGTACAAGCTGACATTTTAGCTATACCATGTCAGTGTGGCGTCTCGTCTGCGTAATCATTATAAGACAGTTAATGAAAACATACATGAACATAGTTTCTAAGTAAATCTCTTATACCCAATATAAGTAATGGAGAGCAAAGGGAAAGAATTTTGGTCTGAAAGAACCAGGTACATCTTTTGCTCTTCAAACAACACACATTCGACTTGTTAAAAAGAGTAAATTGCAATAATGGCGCGCAGAGACTCCTATTTGACCTACATTTGAAATTACGCATTTATGACTGTAAAATATAAAGTGCTCTTTTAAAATATTAAATATAATTATAATGACGACTTTAAATTAAATTTTTAAGCTTTTTAAACAACATTTTACGATTAAAAATATATTATATATTTATTATAATGTGATTTTGATGAATAAAGTACCTTTAAGGCTGGAAATGGTTGACAAGCTTGGCCTTGATTTAATTACATGCTTATTATACGGTGGCATTAGTTTTTAAGTAAAACATTTAAATTAAACGAGGCAACTCAACGAATGAAAAATATGACAGTAAACATTACATTTGTAGCCAAGGCAATATATAGAAATTATGTTGTGAATAACGAATACGATCATTTTATATTGAGAAAGATAGTATCTTTGAGGATCTTTATGAGAATTGTTTGCAAAACGGAAAACGATATTTTCGCTTGTTTAAAAATAATACTTGCAAATTATATAATGAGGATAATTGATTTAAAACGTTGTAAAAAATAATATTAGATTATTGTAGAGGTAGGAGGAGGAGGAGGAGTCCCACAGTACCGCTCATCCGTAAGGCACTAGCCTTCCGTATGAGCGGTCTGCGTAAATGCATTTCCCAGAGAAAGAAAAAAAGAAGGAGGAGGACATATATTTAACCAAGAGCAACTTAGCCATTACGCTTCTTACTTGCAAGAAAAAGGTTTACGACTCTTATGCTTTGTGCAACCTTAGACTTATGCATTCATCACAATATGCCTGGTGCTTAAACCTTGAATAAAATTATATTGTAAGACTTTAAAATACAGTTTTGTGATTTTTTAGTAAAATAAAAGTATAGAACAATAAAGTATTATTACACTTCTCGTATGTTATATGTCAAAATATGTATAACTTTTATAATAAAATATTTATCCTTTATAATACTTAAAACTACTAAGTAACTACGTACTTCAGTATCTTTTAATTAAATATTAAGGGACCCAATATAAAGTATAAATATATTTTGAAAGTTTCTTAAGAGACAAGGCAAAATAGAATCCTTTAATTACCTTTATTTGTCACAGTTTTGGCAGTGAAACTTTTATTTCTAGAATGTGGACGAGCCAAGCTACTATGAAAACGTTAAAGGACACAAATTGAACAAGACTTTAGTTTCACAGGTTCCAATATTGCAAATTAAAGGATACAACGTGTAAGCTATAAAAAGAAAAAAAATACATTATGCTTACTCAAAGTACAATAATTACCGTTGGCGTAAACAGTGTTACAAAATCTTTTCTCGCATAAGTCAGGACATTCGAATCACGTATTCGTTTGGGGACCACCGCCTCTTTGTCTCCCTACTTTATAATACACTGTAGCTAGCATCGGGAGCTGTTTGCATATCGCGTTTACATATCCTTACTATTATGTATATACTACGTGGAGTTTAAGTAAGCTTTCAATGGTCCAGTTACTTTTATAAACTAGTAAATATTGGTAAAAATTGGGGAACTGTAATTAGCAACCAATATATATAAGTTGCCGATCAAAGGAAATAAATGTTTATATAAATAGATCAAAATAAATTAATATACGTAATTATCATGTAGGTATCATACGGTTTATATTTTAGTTTTTGACTTGCAATACAAAGCGAATTAATTAAAACTATTTATATTTAAGGCATTATAAGCACATGTGCATGATTTTAATGAGAAATATTATTGCAGTTAGATATATATGTACATAAATGTGTTTAGAATAAAACTTAACATATACATAACATATTATGTATATACATTTATGAAAACAATGCCGTGCTCTGGCATATATAACGTGGTGTTGAGCCCAGTCAGACAGCCCACAACAACGAGCGGAGTCACACGAACCGGGGTGTTTTAGCACTTTACTAATTCTGCCCACCTTGTTACAAGCGAAAAAGTGCGTAAATTGAGTACTGCTTATGGTGCGTTGAGTAATATTTTGTGTTTTTTTTCACAAGAACTCTCCTAATTTTTTTGCCAGCTCATCGCCGCTATTATTCTCAATTGCCTTTGTTTGGAGATCACACGTGCATTTAAATTTCAAGTTAAACATCTTAAAACTCTTTAATATCCTCGTTCTTTAAAATTATTCCTACGATTAAATGTAACACTTAAATACTTAAATATTAAATATTAAAAAGAACCGACAAGCTCTCCAGTGAACAAACAAAAAAAAGCTAATAATCTTCAAACAGCTTAAAATTTAGTTTAGTTAGTTACTAAAAACAATCTCGATTTAAACACATCTCTATATATTATAATATAAAATAAAGTCGCCCTCCGCCTCTGTCTGACCTTTCTAACTCTTCTTCTTCTAAACCACCCAACGGATTTTGATGCGGTTTAGGTAGAGTATTTCTCAGGGAAGGTTTATATATAGTTTATTATATGCATATTTTAATATAATTTGACTAAATATGATAAATATGTATAAAGTTCTACCCGTTGAGACACTTTCACGCATGCGGTGCTTTAATGGTAAGTCCTACATGAAAACAATGTACTGGATGTGTTATTCCTTTCTAAAAAAGTCAGCGGCAGCATATTCGTATCTTCTAAGGATAACGTACAGTGAGTCTATTTCTGTCTAAAAATAGTAATTTGAATATATTTGCATTCTCTTCTTAATGTAGATTTCTCCACTAAATAACATGAAACTTATCTAAGAACAATCAAATTGCTAGTCAATTGTTATAATTACGATGTTTACAAATCTCATCTCTACAACAAATACGTAATTCAATTAACTGATTCAGCGAGGCGTTGTTCTCTACCCATTAAGGCGTCAACTCAAAAACCGCGCTCACCGTTCATTTACCGAGGGACTAACAGTAGAGTAATTAAACCCGTATACGTATCTCTTAATGCCTTAGTTTTGTAATACCCATATTCAGCCTCGAGCGCTTCGTGCTATTTAATAGATTGTTTTGTACGGGCATCCAATATAATAGCATTAGATTTTCGCTTGGCTGACGTTCATTAAGTTAAATTAATTTATTAGGTCCATTAACTAATTGAAGATATATAAACGTATGGTATAGTATGGTACTTACTGAAATTTTGTACAGTTATTTCGAATATCCTTTCAGATTTACATATAAACCTATTCTATCCAGGTAACGTAGGTACGGTCACATTATACAAAGTAAAATTTAAACACTTATTACCGCTACCGTTCAAATACCTAGTTGTAGTAAAGCTTTCATTTTTAGTAATTATCTAATTTTGTTTGTAATTAGTAGATATTTGGTTCTCTTGAAACATGTTGTTTCAAGAGAACCATAATTTGGTGACTCGTTATCTTCTTAATTCTCTTTCTTACAATACGTGTACCATATTCTTTTTCTATTTAGTTGAAATGAAAACAAGTAACAAACCACAAATGTTATGTTTTCATAACTATTACAAAATAAAAGGAGTTTCCCACTTAAGCCCTATAGGATTAGGTAGACACTACAGACTTGATCTAATTTTCAAATATCTATATTACTAATGATATATGTATATTACTTCCATAAAATGATCATAATCTCTCCTTAGCCCGGAGGTATAACAATGTAGCGGGGAATCATTATTCAACCGCATACCACACTCAAGAATCGGTATTCATTTTATTATTCATGCGTCAGTCGTCTGGTAATAGCTCGTAGATTCGCTAAGAATGTGTACATAGCTGTCTTATTGGCGATATTAAAGATATCAATACATTCAAGTATAGCACAAAAAATAAATGTTTATAAATGTATATAGTTTTCAATTTTATCATGTTTGTTAAAAAGGTTTTTCTTCTGAAGTTGGAGTGTTCTTTTCTACATTGTGTTTTTTATAAAATAAAATTAGTTCAATACACATTGGTACTTCTAGTAATTTACAATTAAACATCATTTATCATAATTCCTAGTCCTACTCAGATTCACTTAATAGAAATTCATTTTACTTCTTCAACACAGTCCGAGTCAATAGGAGGCAGGTCCAGTCAATAAGGGCAAAGAGCTCCCGAAACGTTTAAGATCAAATATTCTCTTTTTTTTTCTTTCGAACAAACTACAATTTTAATTTAAGATTCTTTCATTCCTCGGTCTGAAATTCAATTACTGTTGACCCAGTGTTCAGACTTTGAATTAGTACCATGAAATTTTTATACGTTTTCTAAATAAGTATTTTTCTTTCCTAAGTGTGGATTAACACTTTAAAAATGTTTAAAATATTTAATAAATAGCGTTCTCTCTTGCCAGACGATAATTCTTAGTAATTATCTTTGGGTAGCGGAAATTTGTAAAAATCTCTCTACAGAGATGCTAACAACATAAATAAGTTGTAACAAGCGTATAAAAATTTCGAACTAGCTTGATGAGAACGTATGACTCGGTGGTCAGAGCGCCTGGTCGGTTTCCAGGAGGCGCGGGTTCGAGTCCCGCTACGTTCAATAAAAATTTTATACGTTTTCTAAATAAGTAACTTTATAATATATTTTACTTTAATTAAAACAACGATTAAAGTTAAAAACAAGCACAATTCTACATTTTAATGTAGTTCAAGCTAAATGTAATTTTAAGATAAAATCTTTTAACTACATTCTATATTCAACACAGATTTTTACCCAAAATTTCTTTACTTAAAGATACTGATCACGTTCTTTTGGCATAAACTTTTCGTCTAAGTTAGAATTTAATTATTTCTCCAAGTTTATTTAGAAAGTCACCACAAGTCAATCGTTAGCAATCCGATGTGGATTCAACCGAGTGGCTCATTATTATTTCTCCCAATTCCATGTCTAAGCCACTGCTGCCTCATTTTGAAGTAAATTAAACGGTTCTATTGGTGTCTTCATTATTACTTCGACACGCCACCTTAATTAGATTTTGTCAAATATCGGTTTCCAGTAACTTGTCTACTATCGCTACATTTATCTTGTTCATTTTATAAAAAAAAGATTTCTATAAATTTAATAATAACATATCGTTTTATATATTCTCTCTCTAAATTATTAGATTAGATCAGCTATGAATATTATCGTTGTAAAAATTAATTTAGAATAAGTTCTATTATTAACAAATTATATAGATAAGTATATCATATTTTTATGAACAACAATTTTAACAAACAATTTAAAATTCTAACATTAAGTATATTAGCTTTATTTTTGTATATTATTATACTTTTTAATTAAAAGTAAGCTTGAGCTAATGAAGATGTAACGGACTATGTCATCAGGGCGAGTGTAATTTTGTCATTAATTGAACTTGGCCATCGCCGGCGTAATTGCCTCCGCTTGCCGTCACTGCATATATCGGTATCGATTTTATCATTTCCTAATTATAAAATACGTATAAGTTTTACCAGTAAGTCCACACTCCGTGTAAATGAACATACAACTTTAATACTATTAGACAGATAATTATTATTTACATGATGTTTTCATTGTTTTATTATAAAATTAAATTAAAATTAAATTAGCTTCACGCTGTATCCCAACCTCGTGCCGCTGCGCCACGACCGGCCTCTTGTTTTATTATGTTACAAGTTAATTTATTTTGTTTATTAGGTATCTGTCCTACAGGTATGTCTATTTTTGGACTTTCGCAAATCTATAAATTTTTTGAGCTACACTTGTTTTATTTGGTGCGTTTTTATATTTTTTTATTAATTTAACAATATCTTGCGTAGATTAAATTATACAAATAGAGTACTGAATTGAGTGTTATAGTAAATACAATGTGTATCTTTAAATATATTTTGCTAATGAGACTAAATTAATCAATTATTATTCTTTCAATATATATAAATGTATGATACATTCGAGAATATGGAAGTAAGCAAAAGCAATAAAAATTAGTAATCCCGGCGCACGTTTTTTATTAAATCTGAGATGCATTCAGAAAATTACCACCTTGTAAATCTGCACTTTCTCAACTGCACTAAGTACGTGACCGCGCCTAACCACAGCTTGTTCAAGTAGCCACTTAAAATGTTATGCGTACTATACGTATGTGTAGTATGGTTAATGGAAAAATAATTACTATTGTTTTACTATTATATTTAAAAACGTTCAAGTCCGAATGGCTAGACTTGCCTACCGACAGTTCTATATCAATTTCGAGACTGTAGGTCAGCGGGAACTACAAATTATAGAACTTGCGGCCGAGTGCACTCATTTTGTATGAAATGAACTATTACCAAGTTGAGGCTGTGAAAAAACTACTCCATCACAACAGTACTTTATTATTTAAATATTAAAAAAACCTCAAATAATATATTTTTATTAAAAATGGTTATAATCAAAATTTTAGAAAATCTTAAAAGCCGCGAAGGCGAACTTGAGACAGCGAAGTCGTTTCCGTCGCGCGTTTAGCAATGAACAAATTTTCCAAGATTTAGCTCTTTGTGAGTCTGCTCAAGCGTTCTCAACTAACAATTCGTATCCGTTATTACAACTTTTATATTAAAAAGAGCATATTTTACAATAGAGACCAAATCGCACTGAATGTTGAAATTGAAGTATGCTATCAAAGACACTTTTTATAATACTTACAAAGATATTTTATCCATTAAGTGTTTTTGTAGGAAAATAATTTACAGCTCGGATTGAGTTATTTTAGGAATGCATAATAATATAACTTTCATAATATATTTCTTATATTCAATATTTTTATTACTTTATATATTTGCTTAGAACATCTAATATAGCGATAACTTATAATTACTGTAATAGATATTTTTGACACAATATCTCGTTGGTCATATAATATTTGTTCTGATATAAATATGAAAATATCCAAATTGCATAATGTCTGCTAAAAAATAAAATATGTAAAATAATGAGAATTTTAAAGAATAATTTATATTTTCTATATTCCTAAAAAAATCCGCATCTACATGTACGTACAATCTTTTTTTTATGGAAAAAGACAAGCAAAAGAGCATACGAGTCACCTGATGGTAAGTGATCACCACCGCCCACGACCCCGTACAATACCAGAGGAGCTACAGGTGCGTTGCCGGCCTTTAAGGTGAAGATAGACATGCTCTTCGAGGATATCCAAGTCGTATAGACCTGGAAACAATGCCGCAAGTAGGCCATTCCACAGTTGCACTTTTATATCTTTCGGTATTATTTCATTCTCTTAAGAATGCAAACTAAAAGATAGATAAGTAGTTCATTATTTTACCCAAATAAAAGTAACCTCTTGCAGAAAGAGAAGGTACGCTGTACTTAAAGAAAAAATGAAGTTAATTTGAAAGAAAAGTATTGAAATTGTAAGTCGTTGTATTACACCTCATTACGACTGTCAATTAGTAGTAAGCATAGCTGAAGACTACTCAAGACAAGACAACTCTTTAAAACTTCTCCCGTAAAATTAATTAAATTTTATTGTTTTTAATTGTAAAATTTGGTGTAATTTGTGTAAAAGTCTCTAATATAGACATTTGTACTGTTAACGTCATATTCAGTACATTAAAATTTGTGACTTTAAAGTGTTTGTGCTGTGTTTTGTTCGTCAGCTGTCATCGCGCAGGTAACGAACTACATTTCAAATTTTAATATCATATTTCCTTGCTTATTGCATTCCCTTTACTTTCTAACACATAAAATAAACCTTTGTAAACTAACAACAAAAGTTCGTACTGCCCTAACCTGCATTTCTAAGCATAGTATTTCATAAAAAACATAAATAAAAATGATGACCCGTGGTACCAAGGCCCGTCAGGCAGAGGATAAGCTCCAGCTGACGCTCCAGGAACTAAGGTCATGTAGGATGCAGTGCGAACAACTACTGAAAGAAAGGGATGACAATGAGCAAGAATTTCTGCAGATTATGGACAAAAACAAAAATCTTAAAGATGATTTGTCAAAAATTTACATAGAATATTCTGAATTACTTGAACAAAATAATAATCTGCAGAAAATAGTAGATGGGTTTGACCAGTGCAGAGATGAATATGAGGAAGCTCTCAGGCTTACCGATGATCTTAAATCACAATTGCATGAGGCCAAGGAATACATATTTACATTAGAAAATAATAATTTAAAACAAAAGGCCTCTCAAACCCAGAGCCTATTTGAGGAGCTGGTTGGGAATACACCTTCCCTGGTTTCTCCAGTCATCACCTATAAAGATGACATTTCAACAATAGATTTGACTGGTGATGAGTCGGTGACTTCCAAGCCAGTTCTTAATAGTAAAAATAAATTAAAAAAATACATTAAAATAAACAAATATATTAAAAAAACACAGCATCTATTAAAAACAAAAGATATTTGTAAAAACTACACCAAATTAGCCGCTGACAGAAAAATCTTAAAAAATAACTTTAATAAACTTTCAGAAAATATGTTAAATAAAAAGTTATTATACGAAGCTGAGGTGAATTCCTTACAGTTGGAGATTGCCACATTGCATAGTAAATTAAAAAGCATTTCTGATAAATATGAATGTGCTCAGAGACAAATTGCAGAGCACATATCTTCCATGGATGAGCTACTTAAGATCTGTAGTCATAATTCAGAGCGCTTTGACTCACTCACCAAAAATTATGCCTGTGAGTGTCAAGCGCTCCCATCTAGCCACCCAAGGGAGATGTCAGAAATATTTGCTCAATCTCAGGCTGAAGGNGTTAGGTTCTGATTATGGGATCCAGTTGAAAATGGTATCTGTGTTAAATTTGCATTAGTTATGTGTAATTCTATACTGTAGTAATTCGATATTGTAGTAAGGCTGTAGTAGCATCAGCTTGACACCGACTTCAAAATTATAAAATCTTTTTTTAATTATTTTTGTTTAACAAAATCAATGTACGATTTACATTACATAAAATTATTTTTTACTTTTTAGTTCGTTGTTTGAAGTCGGTTTTTCTTTTTGTTAAGAAATAATTTATGTTGGATATGATTTATAATGGGAATATTTTTATTTTACCACTTGTATCGAAGCTTACTAATTGACGCACTGTACGAGCGTTTTTTTATATTCTACTATTAATATTTTTTGCTTAAAAAAGAAACCAGAAAATAGATAATTTACTATTTTTACGCAAAAAAAGTAAAAACAAAAGATATATAACACTTAAACATAAACATAAAATATATTAAAAAACGTAAGCCGCTGTATTACATCTCATTACGGCTCAAGTCGTTCCGGCCGCTTTTAACGTTTACTTTACACAACTTCAATCTTATAACTTAAGATGACTTTCATGTTAAAAGTCTTTCGAATATAAATGAAGTAAAGAGTTAGTGAGATTTATAATTCAAAAGTAATAATCTTTAAATAAACATTTAATATGTAAAATTATTTATGTATTGGAATGGAAATGGAATTTTTGTAAGTACTTTCGTATTTCTTAGGCTCAATAGCTACTTTTGGTGTGTTTTTTTGTATTTAAAGCACTATTTAAATATATATTATATATAAATTATTTTATTTACGTGATAAATGTCAATAAAAAATATATCTAAATGTTAAACGACATGCACAAAGAATTATTTCCAAATTCGCCAACCTTATAATTTAGTGACCTAATGAATAGACAGTAAACAATGTAATGCTTTATAAATTCATATGTCTTCTACGTCCTTCGCGCGGATTTTCGCGGTATGATTCTAGCTAAGAAATGTAGATTATAGACGTATTGACGTCATTTGATAATCAGAAGAATCTTAACTTAAATAGTTAAGTTATCTTTCTCAAATAGTTTACGCGTTAACCACTTAGAAAAACTTCTATTTTATTTTATTATTTAATCTCAATCGGACAGTGTGAAGTAACGCACAAGATAAGGTTGCAAGATTTCACATACACATTAACACACACACATTAACACACACACTAACACGGCAAGTTAAATAAAAACTTGTTGTGTTTTTAGTGCTCACAAATCTAGAAAAATTATCATTCAATCATGCCAAAAATAAGCTTTCCCAATATTATTACAATGCGAAACTTTCACCAGTAAATATATGGGAAAACTTACAACGATAAAAAATTAAGCCTCGTAAAATATAGTTTATGGCTAGTCATTGGTCAATTTGTTCTCTAAAGCGCTATCAATAGTCGGTGTCCATCTGAGACAACATCCCAAGCACTGAACAACTAAAACTTTTCCTGTCAGACCCGTTTCAAATAATAGGAATAAGAATTCTCTTCAGAACTCATCTTATCTTTTCGAATTGTCGGGAAAATAAAGCTTTGAGTGATTTTTATCGATAGATGAACGTTTTGATGCATGATGTTCAGTGACAGTGTTATTTGTATATTCATACACATACGCTAATAAATGAATTATATAATAATTCATTTTATTCATAAAAAGCAAAAAAATTAAAGGTACTGGTACTCTCTAGGTTTACTTGTTTACTATGTTTAGTATCATACATTTAAAATTAAACTGTAAACAATACAATATTAAAGAAAATGCATCTTTTAATAAAATTGTAACCCATCGGTGTCTGTACATGGAAGCTGCACCCCAGAACGACAAAAGTAGAATAAAATATAATAAAATAAAAATATATTTTACTAGCATAAAATTATATCCTAGGTGACGTAGTAACTACACCTTCAGAGTGTAAATTTGAAAAGAGTGTGAATTTGAAATTGAGCGAGGCTTTTATGTGACTCCTTTAAAGGAATCAACTTTCACAAAATCTATTGACAGTTATTATGTTTATAGAATTACTTTTTTCTACGTTACACAAAAAGTAACATAACATAAAGTGAATGAGAGTGAGTGAGTTAAATCTTCATAATATTATTTTATTTTAAGGCAAACGTGAGACCATATCTTACCCTTTTTTGTAATAAAAAGATTTTACTATTTGTCTTTCCGTAGTGGAGTATGGAAGGTTCACAAAATAAAAATGTCCAAATGTTTTTTAAGTGTATTTACGAGACTTGTGGGGTTATTCAATTTCGTCTTGTGATAAAAATGTTTATGTTTGAGTGGTCGGACAACGCTGTCGTTACTTGTTCTAAGTAATCATATATTAGGAGTATGCGGGTTGCTGAAAAAATATCCGTTTACGTGAAAATTAACGCGAAACTGGTTTCTGCTATCTATGTATTTGTGTGATTTCGTAGGTCGATTTTACGCAATCGTGTAAAAATAAGACGTAGATATTTATAGAAAATCGTTTTCGTAATGACATCATGTTCAGTGATTTAAATATATTTAATAAAAATTTTAACTTTATATATCTTCATTTACGAGTTGATTAATTAAAGGTAATCTTAAATATCAAGTAAATAACTATTAACAGAATCCACTTTTATCTCTTCTACGTAATCCTATTTGAAAAAGAATAGTCTAACAAAGCAAATCACTAATATCCGATAGCTAAAAGGGCGGCGAATGGTTCATTTCCTGAAGGCACAATATATTTTTCTTTTTAAACGACACACAATCCCTTTGTTGAAAAGGAGTAGTAAGTCACGAAAGCAGCGAAGAAGGGTCTTGTTTTTTGCTCTACTTATTGTGGCGAATTTTTAAAATGCTTGATAAGTATATGCTGATATTTAATACAGTACAGTTGAATGTTTTTGAAAATTCCTAAATGAATATAAAAGTTAATCCTTTCACAACAATAACCGTAATAATTCAGATTTACAAACATAAAAAAAACATATTTAATGTATTTATAAAAAACGTCCACGAAGTTCGTTGTAAGTACTAGAGGTACTTCGTAAGTTGCGATGTATGCGTGACCTTCGCCATGTATGTCGATAGAAAGTACTTTTCCAAAGGCGCTATTTTGATATGTATTTATTGCTACGGGCTGGCAGACGCAGGCCGTCTAATCTAGAATTTAATCTTCCAAATTTATTATAGCCTTTATATTAATGGGAACTAATAACCATATAACCAAAAATCTTTCATTAAAATCCATCCATAATCGATGAATTATTTAGATCATATCGACGTAGCTTGATGAGGAGGTATGTTTTAGTTGTCAGAGCATTTAGTCTGTTTCCAAGAGATGCAGGTTCAAATCCCGCTGTGTTAAAATTTTTATACGTTTTCTAAATAAGTATTTTTTTCCTAAGTGTAGAGTAACATTTTAAATAAACTAAAATTTTCTTTATACTTCTTTTAACCTATTTTTCGTTACATTTTTGTATCTTTACGCGGCAACGCGTGAGTTTATAAGAATTAATAAAAAATATACTTGCTTGAACATACACATTTGGTGATCACGAACTGAGTCAACAAACAAGCAAATATTTAAAGATAACACTCATTACATTGCCGAAGGCAGATGCCACATGATCTTGTATTCGAGCGGCGCCGGTCTCTCACACTGACGGGAGGGCGGCTTGCTCTACAACGCGCCATGTTCCACGCGTAGTGCCCGAGGACAGGCGTTGTGTGCTTCCTCTCGAGCACCTACTCTCAAGTACGTACATATTACAATAGTAGTTATATGACCGTCATCTTTAATAACAAGTAGCGTAATTATCTCTATATATGTTTATATATAATAAGACACTAAAAATATTTTGTCTGTACATTTAGTAATTTTGACTGAAATGGATAGAGACACTTAAAAAGAATAATAGAAAGCAAAAAGATTTTTATTGAATTTCTTGTCTGTCTGTCTGTCTGTCTGTCTGTCTGTCGACATATTGTTGTCCGCATTTCTCTGAAACTACTGAACCGATTTACTTGAAAATTTCACCAATTGCTTTGTTTTAATTCAACTTAGGTTCTAAAGTTTGGTTCATCAAAATCGGTTCATTAAAAAAAAAGTTATCGTCATTTGAATGAACTCAAGGCATTAGATGTGTATAAGAGA
>JAAIXJ010000888.1:0-20408 GCA_013403705.1 Heliconius hermathena | reverse complement strand
CAGACAGATAGAGACAAAAAATATAAAATTATTTTTTATTGTATTTGAGTATTATGTAAATAGCCACATGCACTTGCAAAAACATAGCACAACACATTTAATTTTAATTCTTTTAAATATTTATTTTACTTTGATAATATTAATAATGTAGCTGATTTTGTTTAGTTTTTTTTTATTATTATTTTACTTTGGTTATGTTTGCTTATAATTTTTTTCATTTATATATTAGTAACATATTTTCAAAAACAATTTCATAAATATATCTAATAATCATTCGTATAGTTTAAGCGGGCGAAGCCGCGTCCGGGTCCGCTAGTATTTTATAAATATCAAATATCAACAATGGTCGTATTTTTTTTTTATTTAAAACAATCAAAAATTCTTTGACGATAATGTCGTAAAAAAATCATATTAGAAGTCATTAGAGTTGTCAATCAATTCTGCTTATTAAATCAATAATCGTGTATTTTAAGCGGGCGAAGCCGTGGGCGAGCGGCTAGTACTTCAATATAAACGAACATCATTGTAGCGCAGTTAATATCTCATGAATATAAAATATAATAGTTGTAAGTCGGAGTATATTAGCTTAAAACGTGTATAATATGGTATAAATAAATATTTCTACAGATTTTTTTTTAAGTCAAAAAATATATATACTATTGTTGTGAACAGTAAATACTTTACTTTTGACTCAAAAGTGCTTTTACTTATTATGAGGTATACAAATGTAATAATTTCCAGTGTATATATTATTCCTTATATTTTGAGCTGTTTGGTCCTTCAATTATATTCAAACAAACGTATATATGCTAAGAACCTAGCAAAAAGAAGCAAGAAGAAAGGTCTTTAATTAAGTAAAAACTTTTTCAATTAATAAAAATATATTGATTTTTTTTTTCATCTTCTACATATGCGACCAGAGAATAATTTCTAAATCGTTCGTCGCCCTATTACAGATCCCTTAATCTCAACCGCGGGAGCGGTCATCCGAAAGTCAATAAATTTTACAAGGACTGTGAGTGTATTTGATAAATGCTGTAGATAAAGACGCGGTGACGTAGATTCAACGTTTTGCAATCAGACGGAACAAAGTCTAGTTTGATTTGTAACAACTACACAGTACTAGTCATGTAACCTTTTACTGTATATAATAATAGATCCTCTAAACAATTTTATTATTGTTTTTTTATACTATTTAGTAAGTACACATTTTCATAAATCATTTCTTATCTTTCGTTTAGTATTTGTTTCTTAAAATTATTGAGCTGAACGAAGAAAAGCTTTTACTGGTCAAGTGTGTTTCATTGTAATGCTACTCCTCCTAGATCGATAAACCTACAGCTCTGAAATTTTGCAGAAACGTTGTGCAAGACACGGTGATACCAGCAAATTAGTTTGGTGTTAATTGTATTAGTAGTTTTTGAGGAAATGGTCAAGATGTGTCCCATAGAGTTAAGCTGTGGAACGTTTTCAAATTCTCGCGCAGAGATTGAACTTTGATTAACCTAACCCAGCGTGCCCACAAAACATAAAAAATTCGCAAAATTTTATGCAACATAGCTTTGGTCAGCTCCATTCCGTGCCGTGCACAGCATGTGGCGGACTCTAGATTATTTTATTAGTTGTGGTTTTATTATGAGATTGAATAAGATCTTACCTTAGAAGATTGTATAAAATAGTATATAAAAAAAATTACAAGACAAAGTACAATAACTTATATAAACAATAAAAACATACCAAAGAGAGAGAATGTGTATTTTAACTTCATTGTATAGGCTCTGGATACGATAATGTATACAAAGTTCAACGATACGGAAGATACGAGTACAGGGCATCGGAGCATTAATTAAAATGTCATTCAAGCGCACAATGGCTGGTTGAGTTCATGTCATTTTGATTTCAGATTACCTTTACTCCACATGTGAAATATATATGATTCATTTAAATAATACTTTATTAATTTTTTGGTGTTAATATAGAAGCAAGTCATGGCACATGGCCACATGTGTGTGACAGTAAACGTGGCAGGTTGTGGGTTCGATTTCCTCCTGGAGGGGAAATTACATATTTCATATTTTCATTTTTTCGCTCTGGTGTCGAGCATAATGTCTCCAGAATTTTGCGGACACTGTGGAGTGAAGTGTCTTTGTACTAGGCTTCTACTAAAAAAATATACATTAGATATATAATATGTTTAGTATGAACACTTTATCTGAACGTCATTGTTCGGAGTAGTATATGTTTTTATGACTATTAAACATTCTTCGTTACTTACATGTACATTTTATATTTACTATGACAATGAAGAGAAGAAATCAATAAAATGAAACAAAATCTGTGACGAAACTATTTTTTTTATTAAAACTTGATATTTTTTATTATTTTTAAGCTTAAAATATTATTTGTCTATATAATGCCTATCTGATATATTTTAAAGTATTACGGAACATAATAACATTAAAGGTCTGTAAAGAGGCCAGTCGTGGCAGGGGCACAAAGTTTGACTGTAAAATCGACTGATTGTGGGTTCAATCCCCACTCGAGGAGATAAAATATTTACTTACATTTATATTTTCATTTCTTCGCTCTGGTGTCGAGGCAAAGCGCGGCGTTCTGTTCCGCCACTCAATACGCAATGCCTCCAGAACTCGGCGGAAAGTGGGGAATGGTGTGTCTTAACACTAGGTTCTCTCTGCCTACTCAGCTGTGTGCGGGATACAGCGTAAAGCTGATTTAATTTTATTTTTTTAAGTCTGTTATCATATTCTAGCCTCACCTTGTGGGTGATATTTTGCAAACTCATCACACAAAATTGACTGTAATAAATACCTATTCAGAAATTTTCCTTAAAAAACCTGACTAAGCGTAAATTATAATGGAAACAAGTTTTATTAAGAATATTCCTTAATAAGTCAGACAAAGAAAATTTATGAAGAAATTTTAAATTTTAAGTGAATGTGCTCCCTGATCATATTACACGTTTAACTTTAGCAAAGTTGACGTTTCTTACTTTTTTATAAACATTTTGAGTCATAATAATAACAATATTATTAGAGTGAGCCTCGAGCTACATCTTAAGAGGTTATTGCTTAGCTGTTGGATCAAGAACGGGATGCAGAAGACGGTATTACTTAAGACAAGCGCGTATTATGAG
Organism: Heliconius hermathena; assembly: GCA_013403705.1. Taxonomy (NCBI): domain Eukaryota; kingdom Metazoa; phylum Arthropoda; class Insecta; order Lepidoptera; family Nymphalidae; genus Heliconius; species Heliconius hermathena. The sequence goes on along the minus strand of JAAIXJ010000888.1, from coordinate 17,254 downwards.
GAGGTTCCTCTCTCAGGAGCCTGGAGAAATGATGACCCGGATCCTTTGTCACACCGTCGGGAGAGTATTAATTTTTATATTTTTAAATGTATGTATAATATATTCGTATACTTTAAATTATATAATCAAAGCAGATACTATAATTTCATAAATTATTAAATCATTTGCGAAAAGTTATTGTAATTGAGTTATTTCGACATCAAGTTCGTTCAATCTACTAACTTACATAAAATTAAAACTTGGGAGAGAAACTGAAAAACTAACAAGTCTCAGTCGGTTATACTGAGGTTATTGAATATACCCAATATAATCTAACAAATGCCAGATGTGGCCGTTGCTTTCAAGTAAAAAATCCCCACTTCTCTTTTTACTCTAGAGCGTGATAATGAGGTATTTATTAAATGAAAAGATCTTATCAGTTCTCTTTGAACTTTTGTTTCATTTCATATTATTATCGGATTAAAAGCTTTTATCTGCAAAGTGCTCCGAATTACTCCGCAAATATTTTCGCTTATTTTAGTTTGGTAAAATCTGGTTAATCTCTTGTGAATCCACCTTAATCTTTCCAATAGTTCCCGCCAGTAAACAAAACTTTAAATTTACTTAATTAATGTACAATATTAATTAAAACAGCTATGTTATTAAACATGGTGACGAGGAATTTTCTATTTCACATTTAAATTTAGGTTACATAAATATATAAGCTTATATATTTTTTTTTTCATAACCGTCTAAATTATACTCTTTAGTAAAATTCTATTTCTGAACATGTTGTACAAACTTTATATATATTTTAATTTACACTGGCGCAAGCGTGTGTCTTTAAGCGCGACGGTTGTGAGTTTGATTCCCACTCGGGGAAATTAATAATTTGTTATTATATTTTAATTTTTCCCGCTCTGATAACTAGACAAAGCGCAGCGGTTAGTTCCACTACATAACACGCAATGTCTCGTTAATTATCTCGATCTCTGACATGAAGCATTTATAAGGAAGCTGTACATATGACGGGGCTGAAAATTTTGTTGAATTTTCCGTCTTTATAACTGTTGGCGTATATCATTGACACTACACTATAAATGGGTTTTTATCTTAAATTGGACTATGCTTTAGTACCTTAATATAGTGAACGCTACAAATTATGAAAATATATTTTGTTTCATTATTTTTTAACAAATAAAAACTGACTTCAGACAATAAACTACAAAGAAAAATATAAATTTACTTAACATAAAGTAAAACGTGGTTTGATTTTGTTAAAGAAAAATAATTAAATAAAGATTTTATATTTATGTTATTGAAGGCGAGCTAGTGCTAAAACAGCCTTATTCTAATATCGAATTTCTAAGCCTGTTTGCACTTGCACTTGTACTTTATATGCTATGTCTAGAATGCACAGAGTGGAATACAAAGTGATGTGACTATTCGTTTTATAACTACTCACGAGGCAACACCCTGGAAGATGCGAAGCTTAGAAAACACACACGTACATACTCGTACGTAGTACTTAATAGAGCAATGTTTTTAATTAAGATTTTGCTTTAATTGAAACTTGATTTTGTACGAACCATTAATCAATTCACAATGTAAACATCCTGATAGCATCCACTATTCGAATAATTATTGTTATTTATAGTGTTTACTCATACACGGTAGTGTTTGAAATTTATATGTGAGGCGATTATATGTTACATTAAATAATAGATACGAAAACCTTTGTAATTTATGATGTATGTAAGTTATATAATAGAATAAGCTAAAGTAATACAATCGAGTATACGTGTGTTCACGTTTTTTCTCTTTGTCTCTCTAAATATATCTGTCTCACTTCCCTGATTGATGGCACCGATTATTTAGTTGCAGCCAGAGTGTAAATAGAGCGCACTATATGATGAAAGAAAGTTATCAATACAGATTGAAAATACGGTTTTTTTACTCTGGTTCTTATTGTTGTGTCGAAGAGCTATAGATTTTACGGCATGTCTAAAAGTTGTAGAATAACATAAGGTATTTTCCGAATTACGTTAGTTTTATGCAAATATTTATATTTTGGTGAAAAGTTATCATAAGAATAATGATAAAAAAATATATATTTAAAATTACTTTCTTTTCTCTACTAATAATTGTAAATTAAAAATTAAATTAAAAATTAAATTAGCTTCACGCTCTATCCCGCACACAGCAGGGTAGGCAGAGGGAACCTAGTGTTAAGACACTCCGTTCCCCACTTTCTGCCGAATTCTCTCTCGGTTTTGTCGTGCCGCTGCGCCACGACCGGCCTCTAATAATTGTCCTTCTCATTAATTAAAACACTGAACTATAATATATTTAAAATAAAATTCAACCTCTTTACAAACCGTACTCTGCATGCATTTAACACAAATCGACATTGCGCCATTCATTCACAAAACGTGCGTATAGTGAACACGCCGCTCTGTATTGTGTCCCAAAGAGCATGCACTGCATAAATTAGTCCTAGTTAAAACTACCGTTTTAATGGAAAGCTTTAATAAATAGGCAGTGATAGATAATATTCCGTTAGTATTTCGATTTTAAATGTAATTGAGGCCGGTCGTGGCGCAGTGGCACAAAGTGTGACTGTTTGTGGGTTCAATCCCCACTCGAGGAAATGAAATTCTTCGCTCTGGTTTTGTAGCAAAACGCAGCGTTGAGTTCCGCAACTCAGCATGCAATATCTCCAAAATTCGATGGAAAGTGAGGAACGGAGTGTCTTAACACCAGTGCCATCTGCCTACCCTGCTGTGTGCGGGATACAGCGTGAAGCTAATTTAATTTTTAATTTTAATTTATTATTAGTGAAGCATTTCGCTACATTAATTTACAGGCATCTAAAGCTTAAATAAATGACAATGTTGGACCAAATATAAACCGCATTGAACGAAAACGCTATAAAATGTGACGCGTCTATTAAATGTTTGCGAACAACTAGCCTATACAGATATGCGCCAACTTGCTAACTACAAACACAATATACGGTAACTGACAAAGTAAAGTTCACGAACAGATGTGATGTGAGTGTTCTTAAAGAGAATAGAAAACAACAACTTTAACTTCAGGCTTATAATATTTTGATTTTAGTAAAGTTTGTGAAAGATAATATAATATATTATTGTTAGTTTGTCATGATGCAACTATTTTGTAGCGAACAAGATCCTTAGTCTTGTTTATAAATAAAATATTTCATATATATAAATAAACCTACGTTTATTTAAATTTAAGAAAGGTATACATATTGTGTTTATTTATTTTAAATGATGAAAATGTATTAGACAATTTAAATAACATTAAAAAGTTTCAAATTTTGAAATTACTGCCACTAAAATAGAATTAAAGTATATAATTAACATTCACTTTAAAGTGACGACGACCAAAGCAACGTGTAGAGATGTGTCTGAACGAAGTTTGTTCCGGACTTACGAGAGAACTTTATCCGTACATTGAAAACTGCATTCAAAACTTGTATATGTGTGTAGGAAATATAATATTGTCTTTAAATTATATTTTTTTATATAATTTATTTTACAATATTTCAATACACATTATTGTGGGTTTATTTGACGTGAAGGTCACAGATTTGATTCCATAGAATGTATGGTAACACAAACACACACAGTGGTATTTAAAAATAAAATTATTTTTTAAATTAGCATTAAAATTTCAGACATTGATTGCTTCCGACTTATATTACAAAGTAAATCTCCCGGAGCAATATTGAATATCTGTCGCGAGCAGTAAGACATGTGGGTACACATTGACACTGTAATACATCACATATTACTAGTGTCTGCAGTATGACGTATGACACTATTTGCCCGCGGCTTATTGCTGGTCGTTGGTTGTTTATTGTTCTTGCATAACTTTGATATTACAGTTTGTGGAAGTAATGCAATTTTACCTGCTCTGAATGGAGGATATTAGGTTTTTATGTTCTCCAATCATATTTACTTCTATGATCATATGTTTAATTTATAATATTTGTTGTAGCTTATAAAATTACTTGAGATATATGCGCCAAGTTTAGAAAAAGTTTTAATTTTCCTGCAATTTATGCATAATAACACAAATAATAAAAATATGAACATGTCTGTGTAAGGCTTGACGCTATGACTTTGCATATAGACATGTCCTCGCTGTGCGTTTACTACCGCATTTATCATGGGGAGTGTTCTGGGACACTGTTTGACCTGTCACCTGTCACTGATTTTTCTAACCGCACAGTACGTCACAAGCTAAAGTACCATCCACACCACCTGGATACGTGGCACTTTACTACTGTGCGGTTTCGTAGGAACTTCCTTCCACGCGCCACGCAACTGTGGAATAGCCTACGATACGAGTCGATACGATTTGGGTACCTCCAAAAAGCACGTCTATCTCCACCTCAAAGACTGGCACCGTACCTGTAGCTCTTCTGGTGTTACTCAAGGACGTGGGTGGCGGTGATCACTTACCATCGGGTGACCCGTTGCCTTGTCTTTTTCCATAAAAAAGTCACCATAATAACTATACAACGGTATAGGCAGTAGCAGTACTATATTATGTTTAAGATAATTTGTTGAATGTTGAATTATTTAATTATTATTATTTTCTTAAACGTAAGTTAATATTCTTTATCAATATATCTATAACGTTGCGCTTTGCTTACCAGAATGAGAAAATTAAGTTAATTAATTTCCCCGATAGAATTCGCAATTGTCATATATAGACGCTGTCCCACGCCCACTCTGCACCACGACGACCTAAAATGTAGAAAATTATGAAAAGTTCTCATTGTCTAATAATTTGTATTAATAAGTCATTTTTATCAATAGTTTTACATTTTTAAGTTTTTTAATACTTAAAATCCAAAAGGAACATAATTTCCTCATATTCTTTTCACACTTTTCTCGCTTACGGTTACGTAAGTCTTTTGAAAAAGCTATGAACAAATTTCATGTATTTATGTATAATTATTTACGCTCAATATTGATAGTTTAGATAGTAACATTTAATTAATACCTCTATTACATAAATTAACACCATTTTCGTCAACACTGTATTATATAATAGAATAGCAGTAATGCATAATTTTGAATAATCCCTCTAATATTCCATAATATATTCTGTCTGGAATATCCTACGTTGGTGAGGTGTTCAATATGCATAAATTCCTATTCGCCGCAAGTGGTTCGTATATTAGCACAATAGTTAGTTCATCAGTTACCTACCGCGGGGCTCTGCCGGGGAGCTGCTGGCTGAACTATAAAACAAGGTATTAACATATGTACGAGGTACTACTAACATCAATGGTAATCCGCTCTTTAATAAGCTTTGAGTGGAATTGAGTATGAAAGGACTAGATTCTGTTATAGTCCATTTAATCTGTTGCTATTGTGACGTTGATATTACTGATATTGGCTACTCTTACTGTAGGCGGTGTTTGTAGGTTCAAATATAGTATGTTGAGTAGATTATTATACATAATAAATAAATAAAAACAATATATCTGCATTTTAAATATACCTACTAACCAAAAACAACTACATGAAGCAGTAGGGCAAATGCTGACACGGGCAAAATTATTTTATTTACAAGTAATTTTAATTACATCGCTTTTAAATAAACAAACGAATATATAAAATAAATAAATATAAATTGAAATATTGCTTAAATTAATCAAAATTTTAACATAAATATAAAGCTTTAAAATACTCTCCAACAGATAGTTGTACTTTTAATATAATACCAATATCGAAAACAGTTTACAAACGAAACCTGATAACTCTTTTCAGTAAAACTGAGTAATTAACTTCCTTCATTACGAAACACGGAACAATAAGAGTAGTTTTAATTGAACTCGCGTTCCTATAAAAGCTTTTATACAACATAAAAACTAAAAAACGCAAATAACCTTTGTACAGTCATGTTTGTATTATGTTAAACTGTGCATCTAGATTACACTTTAATTTTTAGTTTACGAAATTTAAATGTAAGGTGGATGAGTGTATTTTGCAAAGTAAAACACAGACACTGCATTGAAAACCGTAAAAATGTAAAATATTTCTTGTTAAGAATGCAAATTTTGTAAATTTTTTTTATTAATAAACTGTCAATAGTGTATAAGTTACTATAGCTAAGTCCTTTAGAAGTAAGTAGGCATGTACTCGTAGGTATATCTAAAACCTACTATATGAATGACGCGTCTTTTTCTCTTTAAAGTGAAAATATTTTCATGAGTTAATAGTTGAAGGGTATATTATTTATACATATGAAAATAATTTCTATCAAAATTAATTCTACAGTCGACAACCCAGGGCATTAAAATATGTGAAACCTTATCTTTTAAAAAAATTGTGACTACACTACAAATTTGTTTTGCTCAACTCGTGTAACGAAAATTAGAAAGTAGAAGTCACTTTAACATGCTGTATACACAAGCGAGATGAGTGCTGAAAATTTTAAATTTTAAAAATAGGCAGCCAAAAACAAGCAATAAACTTTAATTAAATTCTTGACACCGCACAGTGAACAATAACTCAAGGTGTTCGAGAACGTGTACAAGCCCACTGGGTGAAATTTATTTGAAAGTTTAGTTAGTACTTGTTTTCTGGCATTATTTAAAAAAGTTCAGTAGAGCTTAGCACGTCAGAATCATACATTATTTTAATATTATAAAATAATAAACAACAATAAAAATAAAACCAATTTCAAAACTACGAGTATATTTTATATGCACAAACTAATACAAAAAATAATTCCAAAAAATAATATTTGAATTACTTCAAAGTAAAGAAAATTGAGGCCAATCGTGGTGATGTGGCATAAGTGTGCGACTGTAAGCGCGACTGGTTGTGGGCGTAACGTAGAGATCCTCTTTAGAGGCTTCCAAAGTGCTATCAAATAGTAGAAGGAGCTACTTCTGCAGTAATTGCTTTAATACTTTTAGCCCGTTACACAAGCTTTGGAGAAGTTACTGCAACAGCTTCCAAAAGGAATAAATAAGTATCTAAGGAGCTTGAGTTGTACTATATGTACGAGTATGTACGAGAAATATATCTGACCCTAAGGAGAAAGGTTAGCATTGTATATCTGAGGAAAGTTAATTTGTTGTTTTTATTTTGTATAATATTTTTTTTTCTTTCTTAGTATAAGAACATATTTAGATTTTATTAGCAATCAATAATATACTAAGGTTGCCTAAATTTTAAAGTAAATGTAATAAATAATAGTTATTAAAATTTTACAATGAGAAAATTGCACTCACGGCCACCTCAGTAGTATGTACGTTATGCAAAAAGCATTACAATATATATCGCATTTATCCTGTAATTTAGAAGAAAACAGTACAAAACGATAAAAGTGTTCAGAAAGTAAATAATTTATCAAAGTCACTCCATTAAGCGCTGCTACTACGACTTTTTCCAAAGTTTTGCCTATTGTATATTTACGTATGTGTGATTGATGCTCCATTTATACAAACGAAGTCTGATGGGATATTTATATGGGAGTGGCGACATGTGTCCATAGACGACAAATCAGTCCCGAGAGAGAAAGAGAGAGCATAAAATCTTGGAAGAAAAATAGTAAAACTTGCGTTTGAGTATTTATTTTTCAAAAAAATATGCTAACGTAAACATGGATACATTTTTCAAATATATTACGTAAACAAATTTGCAAATATTATTTATAATATATTTGTCAAATTACTACTATTATACAAATATTTTTTTAGTATAGTTCATATTGAAATATCAACTGGATAATTTCTTCATAAATAGCGAATTATAGTAAATTCTATATTAACACTTTAAAAAAAAATTACTGAATATTACATATTAGTTTTGTATATAGTTACGTGTTTGTTAAAAATATATTTTCTGTTTGTAAAACAAAATCATAAAAGCTCTACAAAGGAATTCTTAAGAACCGAACTCCTTTTGTTTGCTTACTATCGTCTTTGCTTTTATACTATTAAATTTTGTGTTCTACATGACTGAAGAAATAAGGAAATATAAGATGTAAAAGAAATACTTAAGAGTCATATCATATAGGAAAAAAATAATAGAAGATTTTTATTTACTATACTAATTATACAAATAGCGACATTAAACACAAAATATCAGTAAAACGAGATAATTATAAATTTTTTTCATCATGTTAGGCGAACCAACAAGTCAGACACAAAATCCAGCTTTTACAATAAATTTATTTACACTTGTTATATACACATATACTCTCGTAGTCACAATATTGAAATATGAATTGTAATGACAAGTTGTCTTGACAATATCTTAGAACGTAATGAACATGAGTGCCGTGTCGTTTGTGCTTATATTGGAAATCCACCGGAAAAGACGCAGCACTCTACCGCCACTTAATACAATCGATAATGGAAACAATATCAAATGACGTACTCGTAATTACAGTGACACCTATTACTACATTATAAGTAAGTTATGCTAACAATCATATGTCAAAATCAGATATATCAGAGATATCTGCATTTTTCATACCAGGGAATGTAAAGGGAACTTAGCGTTAAGATATTTACTTCACTCACTCGCAAATTTTTGAGACATTGCTTGCTGAGTGGTGTAACGTCGTGATTACCAGAGCGAAGCAATGAAAATCATTTAAATATTGTCATTCGACTGAAGGAGGGTTGATGACGATATTTGACACTGACACCATCGCATTAACTGCAAGACACATTAATTAATAGTAAGTGCATCATCATCATAATATAAACTGCATTACCTACATAACATCTCTATAGTTCATTGTTCGCAATATTCGGACCACATTATAACATACTATAGTACCGTTGCGCAATAAGCGTAGCGTAGAAAGTGATAATATGTATGACATGTGAATTAATTTCAAATTTAAATGGCAAGAATAGCAACAAAACAATATTCGATAGCGACAAAACAATTGAAATATTTGTAATTTAACTTTGTCACGATTAACTGAAAAACTAAAATATTATTTACTTGACTTGCCTATTGAATGTTTACTATAACAAAGTGGATTTTCAAACATATTTTCTGTGAATATGAGGATTATACTGACTATTTACTACAGAAACTACCAGATGCCATCGTGGCACAGAGGCATAGGCGTGTAACTGTAACGCGATAGTTGTAAGTTCGTTCTCCACTCGGGGGAAAGAATTATTTTTTATTAATGTTTAATCCATTTCTCCACTCTGGCACCAACCTACCAAAGCAAAATTATGGCGTTGGGTTCTGCCACTTAACAGACAAAGGTGGAGCACGGAGTTTTAGTTTTAGTTTTTTAAATACACAATGGGCGGACTATATATTTTTTTCTTGTAATGAAACTATAGAAGCTATAAAAGTGTTTGATTGAATTGTGGCTTCTATTTCCACTGCGGTACTACTAAAATACTTTCTTTATTGCGAGCGACTTAAATCCGAAAATTGAAGTACTGCTCCCTCAGAGTAACAAAATATTATTCGTGATAATAACACAATATAAATGAAAATCTACACTTGACAGTTTATAATTTCACTGTGTAATTTTGAAACATAGTGTAAATGAGAAAAACAAAACACAATCAGTCATTACATTACTTTTAAAGTATTATATAATATTTAAACGTAATCCGATGAATATAAAGTCGTCTGAGAAAATTAAGCCAAATTTTGTAGTTATATAATGATTGCATGTACTAGCAATTCGATCCTGTTTATGTTTACTAATTTATTTAATTAGTAAACTTTAATTGGATCAGTTTAATAAAGTTTACTTTACAAACGTGTTGGATACACCTCGAAGGCTTATCGTATATGATATATTAAATTCAATATTATTTGGCTCGTTTCCCTTGTCTTTTCCAATAAAAAAAAAACAAAAAAAAAATACTTGAGTACATTTTAAACTTGATCATGCAATCAATGAATCCCATCATCTCATAAAAGAGTAAACGTTGTATTATTAATAACCACTGCATCATGTATGCAGCGGTCGCTTTTATTCGTTATTTATTTTTTATATATTCTACATGTTTTAAAATCGTATTTATTAATAGTAGGAAATTATATAGACACTGACTCTACAACTACATATAATATACAAAGTGATGTGCATTTATAATGACATGATGCTGCATTGCTCTATGATAATAATATATACCTACCTATAGTAAAAATGTATATTTACATATATTTGTTATACAAGTAAAAATAAATATTGATGAGCTATTTATTCAAGCAGACTATTAGAGCATTTCAACATTATGAACTAGCTCCTATATATCAGTTATTGCGATCAATCGGTGTCAGCTCATTTGTTCGTGCGTATTTCACAGTTCTAACAAAAGGCATTTCCAATAAATTCATCATTCCAAAGACCTTACAATCGAGATTACACATCAAAGCCACTCGATGGGGGTAATCAGGCTATGTACGACCAAGTGATTGCGCTGAGTTTTCTTATCTCTGAAAATAGACTGCATAGAGAAATTTAAATATTTGCTATACAAAGGAACTCTAGAAATTACTTAGATATAATACAAAATGTATATGTTCATTGATTTCTATGAAAAAAATCAGCTGCACGCTGTATCCCGCATAATGACTCTGCTGTGTGCGGCCAGGCAGAAGGAACCTAGTGTTAAGACACTCCGAGGTAGTGAGTGATGGAACTCAACGCCGCGCTTTGCCTCGACACCAGAGCTAAGAAACGAAAATATAAATTTAAATAAATAAATCATTTTTTAATATTTTTAAAATGTTCTTCCACACTTAGGAAAGAAAAATACTTATTTAGAAAAATCCAGGAGGCGCTGATTACTTTATTAAAACAAATTAATGATTTATAAAGTAGGTTCCAGTCCGACAGAAACGCTTAACAATAACGTCTCTGTCTCTGTAAAANAAAGTATTGTACAATATTTAAACGTAATCCGATGAATATAAAGTCGTCTGAGAAAATTAAGCCAAATTTTGTAGTTATATAATGATTGCATGTACTAGCAATTCGATCCTGTTTATGTTTACTAATTTATTTAATTAGTAAACTTTAATTGGATCAGTTTAATAAAGTTTACTTTACAAACGTGTTGGATACACCTCGAAGGCTTATCGTATATGATATATTAAATTCAATATTATTTGGCTCGTTTCCCTTGTCTTTTCCAATAAAAAAAAAACAAAAAAAAAATACTTGAGTACATTTTAAACTTGATCATGCAATCAATGAATCCCATCATCTCATAAAAGAGTAAACGTTGTATTAATAAAAACCACTGCATCATGTATATAGCGGCCGCTTTTGTTCTTTTTTTTTATATATTCTACATATTTTAAAATCGTGTTTATTAATAGTAGGAAACTATATAGACACTGATCCTACTACTACGTATAATATACTAAGTGATTTGCATTTATATTGACATTTTTGACAAAAATTGTATTTGCATATATTTGTTATAAAAGTAAAAATAAATATTGATGAGCTATTTATTCAAGCAGACCATTAGAGCATTCGAATATTATGAACTAGCTCCTATATATCAGTTATTGCGATCAATCGGTGTCAGCTCATTTGTTCACAGGTCTAACAAAGGGCATTTCCAATAAATTCATCATTCCAAAGACATTACAATCGGGATTACACATCAAAGCCACTCGATAGGGGTAATCAGGGTAAGTACGACCAACTGATTGCACTGAGATTTCTTATCTCTGAAAATAGACTGCATAGGGAAATTTTAATATTATTTGATGTACAAAGAAACTCTAGAAATTACTTAGATATTCTATGAAGAAAATCAGGTTCATAAGTAAATAAATAATTTCTTCGAGTAGCGATTGAACCCACAACCAGTCGATTTCCGTCACACTTTGTGTACCTGCGCCACGACCTACATATTAAGAATTGTGTATTATTTATATAAGCAATTTTAATTTTTATTGGATAAGAAATATTAAAATATTAAGATTGTTTTTTGATTCAAAATCTGTTTTTGTGTACATGACTTTTTCATTATTATAATTTCTTGTAGTATGTAACAGTGTTTAATAAGTGATAGTAAAAATTGTATATGACCTACATAATACGTTTTTTGACACTCCGTTACCCTCGCCATTTTGGAAGTATTGCGCCGAGCTTTCTCTTGATACCAAGACGAGGAAATACAAATAAATCATTCCACCGAGTGGGAAATGAACCGTCGCGTTAACAGTCAAGCTCTGTGTCACTGCACCACAAGAGCCTCATTTTTTAAAATACTTTTTTTAAGTTTGCCAATAGCAAACTAGCCCTACTGTGTGTACTGTGAATGATGGTAAAAATATGTAATTAAAAGTCGCTTACAGAGATATTTTAAGAACAAATAGTTATTGGATTTTAACTAGATTCCAAAATGCTAATGTCGTTTAAAACTTAGCTTTGGCTTCATGGAAATTGTGACAAGTTTGGTAAATTCTTCTTGAAATTTTTCTTTTAATCACCTGTGTAAAAAGAGGTGAAATATAGTGCGTTCTCTTCATATTTTAACTTTCTAATACATACGTTATTATAAGTAACTTATATATTTTTTTTATTGTTTATACTTTCTCACACCACAGATTTATTTATAGTCCGTCCCTTTGGCTGGCTTTGTATATGAAATATATTCCTTTTCATTATTTTATATCTTTAGATATATTTCTATATTTACACAGTAATCTTCTTAAGAAAATCGTCATTTATTTCAGTATCTATCTATAAAATTTAATACATTTATTTTCACTCACACAACTACTGTATCTCGTATATTATATTTATATCGCGTTATTATAACGAATATAGTTCAGTTATTTAATTTCCAAAGAGCTATTATTCTTTTATAGTTTAAAACTTTACTGATATTTTCATTTCCTATTATTAAAGTTCTTTCGCAGTGCCCGAACCGGAGTTCAAGAAATATTTTAGGAAACTTTTGTAAGATAAATTTTCTCAAGTCAAACTCATCATTTTAAAACGCCGGAATCCCAGGTCAAACAGATAATAAAATTTAATGTTATTTTGTAATATATTTCTATATTTGAAGGCAGGAATACTTGTGTAATATACTCTAGCTAATTAAACATTAATGTAATTTACTCTAAAGGCTTGTTTGAATCTCAACTAAGTAATTGTCATAGATGATCAATGGGCATGATCTTACAACAATGTTATATCTGCTACTAGCGACCGTCCGCGGCTTTGTCAGTTTGAATTACACAAACGTTTTAAAATGTTGACAGTGCATTATTATACATTCTATATACATACATAGTCTAAATGAAAAATATTATATACTTAACAAGTGGCAAGTTTAACACCTTTTTTCATTTATCTTTGAAAGAAAAAAATGAAAGAAAAAAGAGGGAGAGAGAGAAAAAAGTTTTTGCTATTAGTTTGAACTGATCAATTTCTTGTAGACAAGAGCGCTGGAGTCTTCCCAACAACCCGTCTGTCGCCGGCACAGTGCGACGGTGAGCAATGACTGACATAAATCCCCTTTATTTAATTGCGATTGACTATATTTGAAATTCTGAATTCTAGTATAAATATAGGGTTGTGACATAAATTGATCCGCATAATTGAGTTACGTGTTGAGTAGTAGAGCTCCAAACGTACACCAAAGCGAAAAAATGCAAATATAAATTTAAATAAATAGTTTTTTTCTGTGAGTGGGGATCGAACCCATAACCAATCGCGACGATTACAGATACTTAAATATATTATATTTTCATTTCTTTGCGGTTACGAGGCAAAGCGCGGCGTTGAGTTTCGCCACTTAACACGCAATGTCCTAAAAACTCGGCAGAAACTACGTTAATTTAAAGTTAATCACGTTCCAACAAATTTTGCGATAAAAAATAAAAGAAACGGAAAGCGCTCTAATAAATGTTATAAAAAGAGTGAAAATAAGTAAAATTGAAATTTGCTGGTTATAGTAGAGAAGAGAAAATTATAGAGTATATTAGGTTTATCTTGTAATATTTATTTCTCAACACTTTGAAATCACAGTACTTCCCGTTTTCCACCTATTTAACGTCGTCCTAAATGGACGTTCAACCAGACTGCGGACACAACTATTACACTGTATATTATATTCTATCGAAATTAAACGAACCGCTTATGTTCACATCACATCACATGTTTCAGCTTTGCCATAGATTTAATTATAATAATAACAAATTCATTCCCTTTTAAACTCGAAAATTCTTACTTTACTCGAGATTTCTTATCAACCTGAAGATATAGGTGAAAGAAAAACATAACAAGACCAAAATATTTTGCAACATATAATTTAAAATACAACTATACAAATATTTAATACGTGAAACAAAAATAAAATGTATCTATACTTTTTTATGAAAATTGTGCTGACGGGGAGTATGAAATTTGGCACTATTATAATAAGTATAGAGAAGGAATAAAAATGCATTCTGCGCATTTTATTTTAAATAACACATAAAAATACATTAAATTAATAAAATAAACATAGCAAACTCTACTATATGTTTGATAATAAGCAGTTTTGTATAAAGTGACACACGTTGCTATTACCATACGCATACTGTACGCGTCAATTCGTTTTCTAGTACATATAGATAGATACACATACAAATATACCTAACAAAAACTAAGAGCGTAATTGTATTATATTTATTATGTACATAAATATGTACGTGCTGATTATTCAGCAGTACTCTCGCAATCACCATATGTAACACAGCCTTGCGCTACATAAGGGAGATGAGAAACAGATATGGGGCCTCGAAGTGTTATGTTTTCTTACTTATTGTACTGTTATGGGTATTGTAAGTACGTATTGGTATTGTTTCGATTTACCATCTGGATTCTTTAAGTAAAAAAATGTCTTCCAAATGGTATGTACCATGGCTCTGATATCAATTATTTTTAATCGACTCCCACTTGTAAGTATCCACTATTAAACTAAACCTTTCATCAGAGTGTCAAATTCTAACTCCTCGGGTTCTGCAAATACTGATATGCTCATAAATAGAGTCGGCCGGTACTGGGCTTAATATAGATAGAAATATACATGAAGAAATAAACGTAAGATACAAATCTGTCTACATGAAACCATGAATTCCATTTTATATTGACATTTCAAAATTCCAAAATAACATTTTACAAACACCATTTAAGAAGCTACGTTCATGTTGCGATTAAACGGATTACTTTATTAAAATAAATTAATGATTTATAAAGTAGGTTCCAGTCCAATAGAAACGCTTAACAATAATGTCTCTGTAATAAATGCGAGTTTACTCTTTTTTTGTATGTATAAAATAACAACAGTTCATATTCTGTAAAAATGCTCCGATACTGTCTGTACATTCGTAAATGAACTACAATATGTTGGAATCAAGCATATTACTTCAGATACATGAGAAAGCGTATGTATTGGAGTTCCGTATGAAACTAATATTATTAGAACGCTATTTGTAATTTAGACAGACAGACGGCAAAGTAATTTATTTCAATTCGCCTTTGTTAGGCCGTATCCGTACAGTGTGTAGAAATTGAAGTTACGCCACACTTCTATATCGTTATAATATATGTAACGAAAGAAAGTGAATTATAATAGTGATATACTCAAACAGAATAATTATAAAATAATTACTATACGAAAAATATGGCTTACAAAACTCTTCGCCATTTATATATTGATATTACAATTCGTCGAATATAGTTATGTATAGAATAGACTATATCCCTGTGCTTGTAACGTGTTCACACGACAAAGGCTTTCACGGTATAAATAAAGGTTTATGACATAAATCCGTATAATTGAAATCAACACGGCCGGTGGTATCATTAAATGTGTGTAATAATCCTCTGTTTGTGTCCACGAGCGCGTATGTATGTATTTAATATATTGTATAATATAAGAGAATAATAATGAAAGAATATTATTTTTTGTTTGTCCTTTGTGTTTTATTATTAATTTTAAAATAAAACAAATCATCTTCACATAGCAGAGTAGACAGAGAGATCATAGTGTTGAGGCACCCCTGATAAGGTAGTTCCCTACTATTCGCCGAATTTTTCGACATGAACATGAAATATTTATGAAGTATAACTAATTCAGGAATCGTAAAGTACAATTACTAAAGAGATGAGGGTCTAATGGGGCTTAAGTAAAAGTTTTCTCGTGAGACACTGAGACTAACGTTGGCTGTAAGTGGACCGTAAGCCTTTACAATGTTTCGCTCTATATTTGTTGGCGACAGGTTATAGTAAGTAAATACCCTTGCATAGTACTATTATACATTCAATTTATATAAAAAAATATATGTAGTATAGATACTGTATACATTTATTTTATTCTAATTTATGAAAATTAATGCTCTAAATTAAAGATAAAATACTTAGCGCAGAGTTTTTTTAGTATCAATCTGTATATTATAATTAT
Source organism: Heliconius hermathena (assembly GCA_013403705.1). NCBI lineage: Eukaryota > Metazoa > Arthropoda > Insecta > Lepidoptera > Nymphalidae > Heliconius > Heliconius hermathena. Next base: position 810 of record JAAIXJ010000888.1, on the reverse strand, counting down.
TTTATAGCCTTGAAGAATGATAAATATAACAATGATGAATATGTACTGGCACAAGCAAAATAAATAAGTATTTTTTAAATAAAAATAATAATAATAAAACCTTTAATAAAACCGTTTGGTCTTAATATTTTAACGCTTAACCTTTACAGTCGCACGCTTGTGACCTTTTGCCTCAATTGAACGTTGTGGGGCTACAGGTGCGTTGCCGGTCTTGAGGTGGAGATTCAAAAAGCGCCTCTGCTTTTTGAAGCTACCAAGTTCATATCGACAACTGCTGCGCTCACTGCAACACTGCTGCAGAAGCTGCAGTGTTGCAGTGAGCGCAGGAAGGAAGTTCCTACTAAACCGCACAGTAGTGGAGTGCCACGTATCCAGATGGTGTGGATAGTACTTGAGCTTGTGACGTACTGTGCGGTTAGAAAATTCGGCGGCATGTCAAATAGTTCCCCAGAACACTCCCCATGATAAATGCGGTAGTAAGGCACAGCGAGGACAAGCCTTTTACAGATCATTGGGTCTCCAAAGATTCGAACGGCTCTACATTGTGTCCGATCAAATGGGTCAAGCTGATACTGCAGTGCACCAGCCCAGAGATGAGTACTCCATATGTGGCCGAACGTCTCTGTGGCACGATGAAGTATGTGGCATTTTATTTTTTTAAATTCTTTTTGGTTTTCAATCATATCTTGTTTTTGATCATATGTAAAAAATAGTTTTCTATTCAATTCAAAAAAGAAATAAATAAAAGTTAATGAAAAAAGTACTAAAGATGTGGCGCTAGTATTAAAATTGAAAAATGTAAATAATAAA
>JAAIXJ010000907.1:0-33730 GCA_013403705.1 Heliconius hermathena | reverse complement strand
TGTGTATAAGAGACAGTTAACACCCTGGCTAATTTTTTTTTAAATATTTTCAATGTACAGAAACGACTTTTCTACAGATTTATTATAAGTATAGATTAAAATATATATATATTTTTGCTATCTTTAATGAAATAAGTACATATTTAAAGTTTTTAATAATAAAACGTGCTTATAATTTAGGTGCAGCTACACAAAAATCGATCGCAAAAAGTTTATAAAAATAGGGTCATTGATCAAGCGAGCTTCTGTTTTAAATATTGCCACGAAAATACGTTATCTAACGTACTGTTTATTTTGGGTTATAATAATGTTAGCATGCAGAGCTTTAATTTCCGACGGTGCAATTGCCGCCAAGGATGTTTTAACAATTTATAAATAAGTCTTAAATTGGAATCTCCTAATTTTAGCACATCAATCGTCATTGATATCTTTATTTACTACTTTTAGATTAAAAATGTTTCTGCAATCGTTAATATATACCTACTTATATTGACATTTTGAACAAATCTGTAACCTACAAATTTCATGTACTTTGAATGAGTTTTTCATAAAATTCCAACGTGTTTTATGTAAAAACATCATTGATTGCGACGACATTGCCAGTAAAATGGTAAAAGATGGCAATGACGCTGGAAGAAAAGTAGGTGAAGACAATGATTATTAGCTTTTAGAGTAGACGAATGGGTCTGATTTCATGCTGTAGTCCTGAATTTTAGACATATTTCTAATAGTACTAGTACTCACTGATCTTTTGAATCTTCTTGCTATATCACTTCCATGGCATTTAATTTCAGTGTAATGGAAACGTTATAAATAATATCATTGTTTTTAGCATATAGAACAGTACAAAAATAAGCTACTTCAACTTACATTTTATATTTAGAATTAATAAAATAAATCTAAAATTTAACGATTTCTATTAATATTCTTTAGTTTTTATTTATTTTTTCATTATTCTTTATTTTTTACATCTCACTTTATCCCTAGTGGGGTAGAGAACGGAGCGCCAACAGCCCAGCCTAATGCTCTTAAAATGTTGCAATTCTGTCTGTTTCAAAAGTTGTTTTACATATGATAGAAGTCCCGGTTGTCTTTCTNAACATTGTTTTTATGTATCTCCTAAGGTTGAGTCGGCGCACGTCATGTATGCGTTAAGCAAGCTCATTTTGGGTGACGTTTTCTTAAAACAACAAACAAACTTTGCAAACCGTTGCTTAGCAACGGTCGGTTGATATTAACATGGCAGAATAAATTGCCTGTCAAATTAAAAAGTATTTTAATACATTAGTATATATCGACAATATTACAAATATGAGAAAAAAAAGTAACCTATGTTCATCCGAAAACCCTCAAGTATCTCTATATGAGTATTTTATCGCAATTGAATTAGCGGTTTGGCCCTGATTGCGTAAAAGACAGACAGACAGACAGAGTTACTTTCGAATTTATAATATAGGTATGGATTTTCTTCTCAGCACTGAGTAACAATAAGTAACAATGTATTTTAAATGTCAGTTACTATCTAGTTTTTATAGGTCTACACACTGCAGAGGTAAATTACGTTTCACTGGTCTTAAAAATTGGATATACTTTCTTGTTAGACTTAAATATAGTTTTAATGGAGGCTTTTTCTCTTAAAATGCTCTTAAAATGTTGCAATTCTGTCTGTTTCAAAAGTTGTTTTACGTATGATAGAAGTCCCGGTTGTCTTTCTACTGAGGGTCTTCTGATAACGCTGGAGGGGAGTAGGCATCTTGCTCTGATGAAAGGCTTTCTTCACCCATCAAAGCTCGTCCCCTAGGTGGACAGCGTCGCAGAATTGGTGGGCTCTTTGAAATAAAGATTTGCTAATGGTAGATACACGATCAAAGCTCGTCCCCTAGGTGGACAGCGTCGCAGAATTGATGGGCTCTTTGAAATAAAGATTTGCCAATGGTAGATAAACGTGGGTAAAATTCACTATTGAAGTATGTGAGTATGGTTTCTCTGTTAGCTAACTTAAGATCTTTCAGCCCACAAATAAAATGGTAAGAGTCCATGGCATGTTGAGTTTATACCTCGGCGTACCGATTTGGCTAACTATTGAAGATACAGTCAGTTTAGTCTTATTGTGGATTTTCGGCAACCCATACAATTTAGGATATTTTACTTAACTAGTTACGAGGGATTTAATGTTACATATCTTACGTTTCTTTCATTCTTCTGTTGCAACACCTACGTTTCGCTGCCGTATATCAGCGTCGTTCGTCAGCATTGCAGTGTTACTAAACGTGCAACTATTCTGTTATTTCACGGTCTCACCAATGCATCTAAGGCACCGCTAATTCTGTTATCGTCAGCAATACGCTTGTGCGTCTTTTCTTCATTTCTTTCAAATCCAAGAATAGGCTCTGGTCCTTCTTTCCTCGGGAAGGAAATTTTCCCTCGCATGTCACTTTATGTCACAGACTTTACAACAAGGGAAGCGATTAAAGTATTGTACCGAGGTAGTCTCCCAAAATATCTACTTTTGTCAAACATCTAAAAAAAAATTCTTGGTTTAGGACCTCCTGCGACCTGCTCACTGCTGTAAAATGTGTGGCAAATTAATAAACAACCTTAGGAATTACTAAAATTGCTCGTTAACATTTTATTTCTTTCTTTCTCAGAACTTTCACGCTTCATCTTTATCAGTACTTTCGTTTGGTGCCTTTGTAGCATATCCTTTTTCTTTTTTAAAGAGATTTATCTGAGGCCTTATGATCCAAACGGCCTTTTTTTCTCTACAGTGTCTTTTACTTTATCAACACATTTATCGTGCTTTTTACTATACCTCCTTATCATTTACCACATATTTCTGTCGCTGCTTTTCTTATAGAATTTCCGTTTTCTGTTTCAAAGATGTCTCATATTTTGGAAGTACTTATTCCTCTTTGATCGATGGATCTTAAAACTTCCAGCTTCTTATGCGATAATTCGACTCCAAGTTTGGACGTCTCGTACCTCAAAATGAAACAGACTCCTTATTATAGCAACGATTACATATTGGTCTGTTCCCACGATAGCATCCTAAGCACTCATGTGTCCACAACTTAACTTTAAATATACTGATCCGTTAGGAATAAGTCAATCATACTTTTCACGGTGAGAATATAATAGAACGTGCAAATGGATTGATGATGAAGGAATATCAAAAAAGATCAATGAAGAAACAGTGAGCGGTAATAAAGATAGACCTTCGAAAGCATCACAGATAATGAAGAAGAAAAATCACGTAAAAAGCATGAGGACGCCCCAGATGGCATGCATGAAAAGATGATGATAGTGGACGAGGTGAAACAGGTATATAGAGACCGTAGCGTTTGGGGTTCCGTTCTCTCTGATTTTCCCACTAGTATTACAGCGTGAAGCTAAATAAGTGAGTATTTAATTTCAATTCTGTTGTAAAGAATCATTATTGGTACCACAGCATCATTTTTCTCCAGTTGGTTATCATTATTTTACACTAATCGTCATTGTCCGATTTAACACATTTTTTTAAAAATTCCATTTATAAAATAAATAGGGGTTGTTCATAGATGTCACTTCAATAAACGTGCATTATAATGTCCAAGCTTACATCTCACAGCAAAATTACGGCTTTACACGCTGGTTTTAAAAAAGACATAATTTTTGGTTAAAAATAACAATTTTAGGAGAACTGCCAAAAGCGTGGCGTCGAAGCTCGCCGCTCGATACACAATGCCTCCGGAATTCGACGGCAAATGGGGAACGGAAATTTAACATCGAGATCCCTTTGCCTGTCCTGCCGTGCACGAGATACAGCGTGAAGCTGATTTTTTAAGGTTCCGTACCTTTAAAGGAAAAAAAGAACCCTTATAAGTTCACTTTGTTGTCAGTTTGTCTGTCTGTCAAGAGCTTTTATCGTAGGATCGTTTGGAGCTATCGAGTTGAAATTCAAACCAAATTCCTAAATCTACTGCCACATGATTTACAAAAGAAGTATTTCTATATTTACTTAAAAAAAGAGATAAAAGTGTATTTCGACACTATAAAGGGAATCAAAAATAATAGGGCACTTCCTTCTCTAACCTAGAATTATGAAATTTGGCAGCAAGCAACTACAGGTAGTACCAGTTCAAGAAACAATCAGATAACTATTAAATTGTAAGTAAAACCTAAAAAATAATAGTAAAGCTTTACTATTATTTTTTAGGGGGCAAAATTTTGTACTACAGCCGCTAGTTCAAGTGAGGTATCGGACGAAAGGGCTCTTGTCTAAGCTAAGCCTAAATTTCAGAAATGACAATGCTGACGAGCCCGACTCGCGCTGGTCCGTTTTTTTTAAACAATATACTAACTACTTACTACTACTACTTACTACTTAAAAATATTTTATATATTTTTTTTTATAATTTTAGCTTTACGAGATTCAGCATCCCGCATGGAGAAGGGTGTCTCAAGACACTCCGCTCCCCAATTTCCGCCGAATGCGGAAGGCATTGCATGTTGAGTAGTGGAACTCAAAGCTTAAAGGCCGGCAACGCACCTGTAGCTCCTCTGGTGCAGGTGACCCCAACGCTTGTTTTCCTTGTCCTTTTTCATAAAATAAAATAAGAAATAGCTTTAAAAAAAAAAATAGCTTAGCTTATTATAGATAATTTATGTTTGGAATCTGGTCAATTTTAGTAATGTGACATTCAAAAATAAAATGGGTTTTTTTATGATTTATTTATTTTACAGTAAAATATTCATTATCAATATTTGTAATGAATCACAATATATTTTGTAAAGGACAGATTTCTTAAAGGGAATTTTGAAACAAAATACTATATAGCAGAACCGTGGAATAAGCTGCACTTCGTCGTCGATTGCGTCGACGACGGTGTTTGAGTCGTGTGTGTGTGTGCCTACATACGGGGCATTCGCTGTAGTAATGGCGTCATCGGTCTAAAAGGACGCCCCGCGGGCGTCTACTTTTAGGGAACGCGTTGGGTGTGGAGTCACACGCCGTGATAATGAGTAGGTTCGCGTGCGAGCCTGCGCGGTAACAGTAGCGCGTTACTAAGAGTTTGCAGTGCTCGTTAATCGATTCCAGTTCAAAATTTCTATGTAGGTCGACGTTACGTACGAACTAGGGACAACCTGATGCGATACGTAAGAATTAATTTTGTATCTTTTGCATGGGATCTAGCTTAGTGTGGGCCTTATACAAGTATTATACAATAATGTCAGCTTGTCTAAGTGACATTTTAGTTATAAGGTGATATAATCTATTGAGAATGAATTTTGCTTTATTGCAGACACTACACTAGAGTCTAAAGTGATATGTATATGTATGTATATATATATGTATATATATGTGTATATATATATATATATATATATATATATATATATATATATATATATATATATATATATATGGTAGAGACCTGCTCGTAGCGAATGATAGGGAATAAAATGTGCGAGTGCGTGTCCCGGTTTCTGAAGTCGCTCGGCTAATAGGCGTGTACTACACGACGAAGTATATAAGGCAGTGTCATCTGCATAGACAGCGTACATAGCCATTAGGGGTCTCACCCGGCTGGGCTGACCGCCCTGGCAGCATGTAGCTCATCCCTTTGCTTTATTATCCCTGTCTTATCAGATAATCATCCGGGCTCACAATGCCCAACACAATGCCACGTTCATTTTAATGGACGGAGTTAGATCCCATGGCCAGAGGGTCATCTACCCTGAAACCGTCTCCCCTCTCCCCTTCGGGGGCTGAGAGATGATTACCCGAACGAGGCGCGCGCTGTAACAACGCACGTCTCCGGCGCTTTGGCCGCCGAGTCAACAGGGGTACCCAACCCCATATGAAGAGACGCCGCAACTGTGTAGGCCCGTTGCCAGGAATGCTATCCGCCCTCGCCGCTCACGAGTTGGACAAGGGCGGGATTCTCTCCCATTCATTGATGGAGCATATTGCCATGATCCTCAATGATAGGTAAAGAGTTTTAAACCACGCACGCACCGGCACTGGCTCCACCCTGCACTGGCACACCCTCCGCTGATGACCACAAGGCGACCGCGCACATCCGACAGAGCTGCTAATCTAGCGGCACCGAAGAGGCTATGCACACAGCCCCTCCCCCTGCGCGATCCCAGAGTTTTTAGGAGGATGGAGTGCGCTTTAGCCCCTGCTCCGTCGAGGAATACAGGGTAATACAAAGATACCTCTGTGAACTAGAAAAGACCGAACGGCTCTCCTGGTTCTCCTACCGCTTTCCCGTCCGAACTAAGCCGCAAGGTGGCAATAAGAGGACTGCCGGCTACCATCACCGCGGACGAAATTATAGAGGCGCTAGGAGAACTGGGCTACCAGGCCGAGTACGTGCGGGCGATCCGGGCGAGGATGGGTCGCACCGGTTGTATATTCGCCGTCCTGAGCAACACACCGGACCTGGTGCCCGGCATATATGGGGTGACCGAGTTGCTCTAAATCCCGGGCATCAAGATAGAAGCTTGGAGGAGCAAACTTGGCCCGGCGGCTGGAATGCCACCGCTGCCAAGCGTTCCGGCATTCCAGCCACGGCTGCCTGACGCATGGCCTGTGTGAGGTGCGGAAGGGAGCTCTCTGCACGGGAATGCCGTCGGCCCCTTGAGGAGCCTACCACCTGCGCCAACAATTCCCCCCCCGCAATCATCATCAGCACAGCCAACCCCTGCGCCACCTGCACCCCCACCCACACCGGCGTCACTGGACCTGTACCTCGACGAATTGGATGGAGAGCTAAACCGCGCTGTCGCCGGCCACTCACCGCCTGGGCACAGGAAGGGGTGAGAGAGGTGATGGACACGGTACCCCCCCCCGAGACGACGTCCTCGAAGAAGCTGTGCACCCAGCCCCACACCCGCGCGACCCCCGCATATTCAGTAGGATGGAGACAGCTCCGGCCCCTCTCGCCGGACCAACTGTCCCCGCTCCCGTCACCACCGCACGACCGATGACATCCGCTCCCGCGCCGACGACCTCATTCACCGACGCGCTGCGCGCAACCGCCGGACACGTCGCCATTCCGCAAGCTGGGGCGCCAGCTCAGCCACCCCGCTCAGCCGAAGCCGAGATATCCTCCACTAATAGCGGAGAACTTCCCAAACTGGAAGGTGCACTCCCGGTCCGCTCCTAGGAGCGGAAGGAGAGCCTAAAAGAGAGGGGGCAAGAGGACGAGAAGGCAAGAGGAGCAGGCCAAGGTCTCTCCCGCATCCCGCCGCCACCGTTCCGAAGACAACCGCAGCTGCAGCCACAACCGCAGCGCCTACCACACAGAAGCCACAGGCCAAACTTCAACAGCTTGCACTCATCGCTATCGACAGGGCCATTGACACCCTCAAGGAAGTCCTCATTGCCTTGAGGGAAGGTCTCGATGACGGGGCAAGGGAGGAAGGCCGCCAACGCAGCCAAGATAGCGACTGCGGCCCCTCTTTCGCTCCCGTCTTCCCCTTAGGCTGAAGTTCGCCCTCTACAAGACGTACGCCAGGCCGCACCTTACCTACGCCACTCTGACGTGGTACGCCCTCGCGAGCTACGATCAACAAAACATCCTGCAGGTGGTCCAAAACGTCACCCAGACTCCCTATTACGTGAGAAACGCCACCCTCCATCGAAATCTGAAGATGGAGAGCTTGGAGGTACATATTGGCCGGCTCGCGTCCAACGCGTTCCGCCGTGCCGATATCTCAGACCACCTGCAACTACGCAGCATCGCGCCGTGGCACACGCGGCCTTCCGACATCAGACGCCTACCGAGGGACCTCCTCCCTCCCCCAGAATCCAATCCTGAGTCCGAATCCTGAGCTGCCACCTTGGTCGCTGGTCGCTTAAGCTGAGCCTCCCCTGGGTAATCGAGGGTCTCACCCGCCTGAGCTAGACCGCACAGATGGCAATCTGCTCATCCTTCCCCAAGTTAGATTTCTCTCCTCCTTCCTTGTGCACCTTGACGGCAGGCGCACCCTTCCCACGGGCCACAAAAGCCCAACGGAAGACACACCCATAGTGATGGGTGCCGCCAGATCACCACGGCCAGAGGGCTAACGGCCTGATGCCGTTGCCCGGCTCAAGAGCCGGATGTCAGATATCGATCGATACATAGTCAACAGATCCGATTAGGCCTTGCTTCGGTGAGGTCACCCGATCGGTGATTTTTCGGGCCTTTTTAACGGTTATTTAATCGATACTCAATTCCAATTGCTGCGCTGTGTTGTGCTGTGCTGTGCGCTGCCTTGCCTCGTCTTGCTGTGCTGTGCTGTGATGTGCTGCACTGGGCGGCGTTGTGCTATCTTCTCGCATTCGCTAAGGAGTTGTGAGCCTACTCTTCTGTGAGTATTACAAAGTTGTTATAGTTAGGTACACACCCTACAAAAGTGTTGGTGTAGTTTTTAAGGTTACACACCCTGCCCCTCGCCGCAAGAGGGGAGTGACACCGAAATGGCCGGGTCTAACACGGAGGACATCCACCGTTATCTTGAAGCCAACCACAAGGAGGCTTATTACGCGGAGGTTAATTACTGCGGGGAGAGCCCGAGCTCTCCCGACGACTGTCCGAATGCTGATGTAGAGCCGATGTTCTCCGACGGGCCGAGCGACTTCAAAGTCGCCCTGAGGGAACATTTCGCGACGGCGACCGATGGCACCAGTGTCGCGCGCCCTCGCGTCCCTCGTTCCCCCCAGTTATCGGAAAACGACATGGAGGAGGATATCGGTTCCTCCTCCTCTTACTCGGACGACGGTTTCGAGACCGTCCCACTCGGCCAAGCGCAAGGCCAAGGCCCCTAAGGTTCTCCCGCCGCCCAAGAAGGCTAACAAAGCCCAAGGGACAAAATTTACTGCGCGAACGGCGCCACGTCGCCACAACTGCGGTTGGGCGGGAAGAGGCCGAAACCCCCGCGCCCCCCATGTCAATCCTCCGCCTCCCATCTGTGCAAGAGAAGCACAAGTGGGATAAGGTCTCCCACTGGCTTAACAACCAGAACATATCTTTCTCCACGGTGCGCTTAACGTAGGTTGGAATCAAAGTCCAGGTAGCTCCCTCGTCGGAGCACCGCCAATTCACCCCATTACTTAGGGAATATGAAATCGGATACCACTCGTACGCCCTTGAGGATGAGCGCCAATTGCGCGTAGTCCTGAAGGGCATTCCCAAGGAGATAAGATGTAGAATACGTTTTCTCAAATCTCCGCAATAAGGGATTCCCCGTGCGCCAAGCGCCGCCTCTATAATTCTTGCAGTAAAACGAAATATGATATGATTCTTGTGATCTCGACCACACGAATGAGGGAAAACCTGAAGTCGGTGTGTTCTCTCACCGGCATCTAGGTAGATCCCCCATATACCAAGGGCCTCATAGGGCAGTGTCACCGCTGCCAATTATTACTAGTTAAGTGCCTAGACGACCACGCCATTGCGGTTTGTCCCCGCAAGGTCCCCGATCTTGCCGTCCCCCCCAGCTGTGTGCTCAGCGAGACGCAGGGGCATCCCGCAAACTATAGCGGATGCTCCCGCGCCCCTCGAGCCGCCGCCCCTCCAGGCGCGGAGGTAAGAACAGGGGGCCTAATCTCCCCAACCGAAATAAAGAGGAGCCGACTCCTATTAAATACGCGCCTGCCCCTCCCCCCCAAGGTGAACGCGTGGTTCAGAGACCCGCGCCTCCCTTGGCACCAAGTTGCCCTGCGGCGCCGGTTAAGCAGTCGACCGCTCAGGTGGCTGTCGCCGCTTCCATCCCCGCGCGATCCCGCGCAGCCCCCGCTAACGCTAGCGATTTAGCACTTGTGCTTAAGTTCGCTAGCCTTCTTGATCTTTTGGAGCCTTCTAGATTCTTACTAGCGGTAAGCGAACATTTCGCACTTTTGGAAGCCAAGCTAACGCTAACGCGACCTTCCAAGCTATTTTTTTTATTAAATGGCTGTCATCAATAGATTCATCCCATTGCCCGCTGACTCGCAACGCGCGCGTATTATGCCAAGAACCCTGTCAATAGCGACTTATAACGCAAACGGTGTCAAACGACAAATAGAGCTAGACCGCCGGGGCCTTCCTATCTTTGAGGTTTTTGATGGTGACTTTGACCTCGTCGGTCGATGTCGGAGAAGCAGTTCCCCTTGCGGGGGCGACGGCGCCCACTCTGCGACCGCGGAATCCACTCTCTCGATGTTGCTCGGGTCGCAGGGCTGTCCACTCGGGGTACATTGAGCCTCAAAATTGTCAGCGAAGACATTACGCTTTTTCGGTGTCATCGTCTGCAATTGATAGGTCGGGCCTAACTAGAGGAGGCATAGTAGAGATCGACTCTAAAAGCATGCGACAACGCCCAGAAATGCCTGGTGCGATGGCGCGAACCAGGATGCCAGGTATTAATTCCTTTAACGGAGATTCATTTCAGCGAGCGGAGGAACTTAGCAAATCTCCTGTATACAGAAGATGTCTAGTTGGTGGGTATGAGCGACGGCGCTCACTAACTCTATTAGCCGTATGACACAGTTTGCGTTAAAAGTCGATATACGCCCAATATTCATAACCTATCTCCAACGTCAATCTTAGATTGTTTCATACATCTATCCAATCTAGAGATTGGATAGATGTATGAAACAATCTAAGATTGACGTTGGAGATAGGTTATTAATACTAGGCGATAGACAGGGCTCTTGGCTTAATACGCGCGAGTTGCGAGTCAGCGGGTAAAGGGATTAATTTATTGATGACCGCCATTAAAATGTTTATTTCGCTTGGAAGCCCGCGATGGCTCACAGGAGACCTAGGTGTTCACTTACCGCTTGTAAGCGCGCTTGGTTGGAACCGTTCGTGTTCCTTAATTTATTGGCGAACACGCTAAGTTCGCCGAAATCTAAAATGCTAGCGAACTCTAGCACGGTGGCAGCGCGGAAGGCGCGGGGATGGGCTTGGGGACCGGCGCCTAGGCGGACGGCTGCATGGCCTGCCCCGCAGGGCGGGTGGGTGCCAAGGGAGGCGCTGGTTTGAACCACGCGTTCACCTTGGGGAGAGGGGCGGGCGCGTATTGAATAGACGCCGGCGCCTCTTTAATGCGGCGGGGCATTAGCACCCCTGCCACGCCTAGTGGGGCGATTGCGAGGGTCGCGGCAGCATCCGCAATAGTTCGCGGGATGTCCCTACGTCTCGCAGAGCACGCAGCTAGGGCCGACGGCGAGATCGGGAACCTTGCGGGGACAATCCGCAGTGGCGTAGTCGTCTAGGCACTTAACGCACCTAGGCCGCGCGAAACAATTCTTTACAGAGTGGCCGTGTAACTGGCAACGGTGACACTGCCCTATGAGGCCCCTGGTATATAGGAGTTCTACCCTGATGCCGGTGAGCGAACACACCAACTTCAGGTTGAAACTTTCCTTTCCCTCATTCGTAAGGTCGAGGATTACTAAGATCATATCGTATTTCGCCTTCGTGCGAGAATTATAAAGACGGTGCGCTTTGCGCACGGGGTACCCCTTACCGCGGAGGTCGACGAATTCGACGTCTATCGTCCTTGGGTAGCCCCTTTAAGACTACGCGCAACTGGCGCTGGTCCTCTAGGGCGTGTGAATGATAACCTATACCATTCCCTAAAGAATGACGTTAATTGACGGTGCTCCGTCGAGGAGGCAACCTGCACTTTTATTCCGACCTGCGTTAAGCGCGCGGTGGAGAAGTTTATGTTTTGGCTGTTAAGCCATTGGGAGACCTTATCCCACTTGTGCTTTTCTTGCACATAAATCGGGGGAGAAGCCTTGACTCGGGGGGCGCGAGGGGTCTCAGCCTCTTCCCGCTCAACCGCAGTTGCGGGGGCAGGGGAGAGGAGGACCGGCGACACGGCGCCGTCCACGCGGGAAATCTTGGGCTTGGGCTTGTTAGCCTTCTTGGGCGTCTGGAGGGCCTTAGGGGCCTTGGCCTTTCGTTTGGCCGAACGGGAAGCGACGGTCGAAACCGTCGTCCGTATCAGAGGATGAGGAGGAACCGATGTCCTCCACCATTTCGTTGCCCGATAACTGGGCGGCATTCGGGCCGTCCTCGGGAGAGAGCTCGGGCTCACCACGCAGTTGCGCGCGTATTCGAGCGCGGTAAGCCTCCGTGTGGTTGGCTTCGAGGTTGCGGAGGATGTCCTCCGTAAAAGGTCTCTCCATTTTATGTGACTCCCCTCGCCTTGCGGCGAGAGAAAGGGTGTGACTTAAAAACTACACTATCACTTTGTTCGGTGTGTACCTAACTATAAACGACAATGTATACTCACTCAGAGCGGCGAACTCACAACTCCTTAGGGGATGCGAGAAGACTGCACAACCCCAGCAGCACAACACGGCGCAACGCAGGACCGCACAGCAAGGCACCGCACAGCACAACACAGCGCAGCAACTGGAATTGAGAACAGGATCGGGTTAGAAAATCCGTTAAATTTGGTGCGAAAAATTACCGACCGGGCGACCTCACCGGAGCAAGGCCAAATCAGTAATGACTATGTACCGATTTTTCTCTGAACTCCGGCTGTTGAGCCGGACAACGGCATCAGGGCGTGCGTGAGCCCTCTGGGCGTGGTTCCCTTGCGGCACCCATTAATATGGGCGTCTTGCGTCATTGGGGGGGGGGGNGGGGGGGGGGGGGGGGGGGGGGGGGGGGGGGGGGGGGGGGGGGGTTAAGCTTAGCCGGGTGAGACCCTCGGTTGTACGGGGGAGGCCCAGCTTAAGTGACCAGCGGACTCAGGATCGGAATCAGGGAGGGGAAGAAGGTCTCTCGGAAGACGTCGGACGTCAGGGGGCCACGAGTGCCATGGCGCGATGCTACGTACGTTTAGGTAGGTTTAGGTGGGTGCGTAGGTTTAGGTGGTGGTGGTGGTGGTAGGAAATATCGGCATGGCCCATGCTGATATTTCCTACCACCATGCCAGGTGATTCGCTAGGATGTCGGCTCTCTCTTCCGCTGTGTATCGGAGGGAGCCGTCCAAGTGGAGGAGAGATCCGGTAGGTAGCCTCTTCTTGGTCATCAGGCGGCACAGCCGGTTGAGCGAGGGCTGGTATTCACTGGCCCCTGCTATGCGGTGATCCCAGGCTGCGGAGGCCTCATCATTGAGCGCGACAGGAATGCGCTTAATGAGCTGATTCAGCTTGGTCTTCTTGGCAGGATCTCGAGACGCCTGCCACTCAGAGCGGGTCCGCCTTTTGCGCTCGATGAGTTGGGCGATGCATGGGATGTTGACGGTCGCCGGCGCGGAGCCTCTGGAATGGCGGGGTGCTAGTTGAGAGGGCCACAGTGCCGGCCCTCTTGTTCTTGGCTTCCCTGCGGTACTGTGGGCACGCGGTGAAGTTTGCCGGGTGCGCTCCACCACATTTGGCGCAGGTGGCGGCAACTTCCAGGGGCCGCGGGCAGTCGCGCGCGAGATGCTCTTCCGCGCACCTCACGCAACCCAGGCGGCGGTGGCACCCGTGGCTGGAGTGCCTAAACGCCTGGCAGCGATGGCACTGCGCCGGGCCCCTTTTACTTCTCCAGGCTTCCACTTTTATACCTGGCATATAGAGTAATTCCGTGAGTTGGAATATGCCAGGTACCAGGGTGTTCGTGAGAGTAACGAAGAATATGCACCCCGGACTACCCATCGCCTTGATTGGACGGGCGTACTCGGCCTGGTAGCAGAGTTCCGCCAACGCGTCGATAATTTTTTCAGGGCTCGTCATCGCCGGCAGCCCCCTGATGGCCACCCCTTCTTGCTCATCTCGGATGGGAGAGCATATGTGAACCACGAGATGGGTTCCGATTTTTCCAGCTCGGAGAGGTACGTTGGTTGGTGCGGTACTCATCCTCTGAGCCGAGAGTGAAGCGCACGCTTTGGCCGAATGGACGTACGTTTGGAGCGTGGCTCAGTCGGGGAGCTTCTCTACTACGAGCGGCGGAAACCGCGGCCTCGAGAGGGGAGGGGCGGAGGCAGCCGCAGTGGCGGCCTGTGAAGATGTCGTGGTCGTCAGCAGCGTGGAAGCAGGTGCAGGTGCAATTCGGGAGCCCGAAGCGTCCTCGAAGGTGGTGTCGCGCTGGTTGCTAGGGCCGGCGACGCCGGGGCCGGGGGCCGCCTCGGCCACTCATGTTGAGTAGACGATGCTAGTGCCCGCTCGTGGCAGACATCGATTTCGCGGATCGCGATATCACGGGGGGCGACGTACCACGCGTCGCGGTCGCGTCTCAGCGCCTGCGGGGCGCTGGAGAAACTCAACGAATATTTATATATTAAATATTGACGAATTTCTTTAAACTTAACAAAACTCGTGCCACTGTGTTAACGGAGGTGCGAACACGACGGCGGGCAGACGACTCCTAATTGTATGTACGCTTTTTTTTCGAATGGACTTAATGCTGTTGACCTGGACTAGTCTTGACAGCGTCACCGGACTGGGAGGGGCGAGTGTAGCTCGCCCCTGAAGAAAACTATGTACGTAAACTACACTGCCTTATATACTTTGTCGCGTAGTACACGCCTATTAGGCGAGAGACTTCAGAAAGCGGCCCACGCACTCGGTGAGTGGTTCCGCCTATGAAGAATCGAGATTAACCTCGAAAAAAGTAAAGCCATTTTATTCCCTATCGCTCGCTACGAGCAGGTCTCTACCATATATCTATTAAATAAGACCATCCCCGGGGAAAATTAAGTCAAATATCTAGGTGTCACTCTAGACCACTGGTTCCCAACCAGTGGTCCGCAAAGCCTAAATGTGGTCCGCGAACGATTTTAATTTTATGACTGGGGATGGTGGGCGAAATTTCTGTTTGTTTATCATAGGTAATTTTTATTATCCCTCATGTACGTAGTGTATTCAAAAAGTATCGCGAATTGTGTGTATTTTCAAAAAATATTTATTTATTTGTGAATATCTATTTCAAAGTAATCCCCCTAGGATATTTATACACTTGTGCAAACGTTTTTTCCAATCTTCGAAGCACTTCAAAAAATCATTTTTTTGTATGTTGTTCAGCTCCTCCTTCGATGCCGTCTTTAACTCGTCAATCGTGGCGTAGCGTTGTTCTTTCATGGGCCTCTTCAGTTTCGGGAACAAGAAAAAGTCACCGGGGGCCAGATCTGGGGAATTCGGTAGCTGCGGTATCATTAGTGTGTTGTTTTTGGCCAAGAAATCGCGTACACTCAGCGATGTGTGAGCGAATTTTACAGCGACCCGTCTCATGCCCAAATTATCGATTAAAATCGTAGGTGTAGGTCATAGTGATCCTACTACCAAAATTGATATAAAAGTGGTCCTTGATCAAGAAAAAGTTGGGAACCCCTGCTCTAGACTCTAGATTCTTTTAACCTCACATTACGAGTGCCTGCAATAAAGCAAAATTCATTCTCAATAGGTTATATCACCTTATAAACAAGCGTAGTAAAATGTCACTTTAGACATAAGCTGACATTATACAAAACTTGTATAAGGCCCACACTAAGCTAGATCCCATGCAAAAGATATAAAATTAATTTTTACGTATCGCGTCAGATTGTCCCTGGTTCGTACGTAACGTCGACCTACATAGAGATTTTGAACTGAAACTCTTAGCGCGCAGGTTCGCACGCGAACTCCCTCATTATCACGGCGTGTGACTACACTCCTAACGCGTTCTCTTAACATAGACCCTCGCGCAGCGTCCTTTTAGACCGCGACCCGCTCGATGGCTGCAAGCCAAGGTTCGAGCCCCGCAGAGGGCCCTTACAGCCGTCGACTCCTCACAGGCAGCCACATAGTGCTTGCATTTCCTCAGAGACAAAATACCCTCTTCCCGGATGCGAAGAGCGATGACGGCACAATCTCAACACAACGCCGCGCAGCGCAGTGCAGCACAGCACAGCACTGCAAGGCACCGCACAGCTCAGCGCAGGATGGAGCTGGAACGGAAAACCCCAACACTAACACAATCGAATATATATAAAATGGGAGGGCGGGGCGACAAAGAAATGTCCAATGAAGTGACCGAAATCTTACATATTAGTTACTCATCTCAGTGCAAACCTCTCGTTATTTCAACAGACTAAAAATTTGGAGAAATGTTGTAGTTTAGGTGTAAATAATTAATAATAATAATTCATTTCCCCAAGTGGGAATCGAACCCACAACCCTCGCATAAGTCACACTCTTGTGCCCCTGCGTCACGATGGCCTCCTTTTTATAACCTGCAATGGAAAAATGTTATTAATAAGTTTTTTGATATAATAAATTAATTAACCATTTAGGTTAGTAATGTTACATGCTTTTGTAAAGATACATTTTAAATTAAAACTAAATATTTAATATTTTTTTGTTCCCTCATATCGTGGTGTGCCGAAAATTTTATGATAAAATTATTCCTTGTGTAATGTTATTTTGCTGCGGAATTCGACACTATGTGGTCATTACTACGGTCCAGGGACCCTAGTCTTTAAACCAATATTTACATATTTAATAGTAACTGATGACTAAAATGCTAAGCAAAATCACTGAGTACCTATTTTTCAAATGTACACAGTGGTTTAAATATATTTTCAGTGGACTTAGTATTTGTAGGAGTCTTAAATAGAATAAGCATCTAGTTGAATATCCTTCAATACAAAAAATTATATTATCTAGGTAAAATTTATAAGTATAATCTATATAAGTATAGTCTATTTCAATAAGTACCACTATGTACCACATCGGTACTTAAATATTCAATTACAGTTGTAAATATAATTATTATAGTAATAATTATAAGTGTTTATAATTATTATATAATTTATAGAAGACCTTATGTATGTCCAAAAGTCGATATTTGATGACCTCTAAATGTAGATGCTTGAAGAACTTCAAAAGAATATTTCATCAACATTCAACACAAATAGAAACAGAGCGCGGTATTATACATGTTAAACACATATTGTGAATGACGCAGCAAACGTAATTATATTACCTAGAAAAAAGACACGCGGGGTAGAAGAAGTAAAAGTATTTAAATATAACTGACTGGCTGGCAGTAAAACCATAGCTGCAAAATTAAAGAGAGAAATAGGAAATAAAATTATTTTTATTCGAGCAGTTACAAAAATCTTTTTATAAATAAATTTGTACTTCAAAAATTGTTTAACAATATTTGTTGTAAAATAAAACACTATTTTTAAAATTTAATTTAGTTGAGCAATACTTTAAGACATTTATAAAAAAATACAAAACATAAACAGCGGTATTAAATAACTCAAAGTTGTCAATAGCCTCCGAAATTTTAAAATACAACATGGCGGATAGTGTAGTAGGCATGTAGTGATAGTGGCATTCAGCTACGTCATTTGAAGATTGGCCCGCTGTTTTGCGCCAGTGCTGCTACTTCGTGCACGAATGATTGCTTAATGTAATACTATAGTTCATAAGAAAATGTGGATTATACTTTTTACGCATCATTTGATATTAAAATAATTAATAAAATTATCAATACCGTTTACAAACAAATTCTAAATAATAACTTATTTCGTATTGAGTTTTCGTAGGTTATCCCCGTGTAACATTATAAGAATTTTATTTAATATTTTCTATTTAATTTTTCTTCTTTAATTCTATTTAATTTTTAACGAAATAATTAAAGAAATGTAAATAATAATAAAAATCTTAATAAAAAAATTTAAAAGTATATTCGAAAAGTATTTTAATTAACGGTCACAATTTGATATAAAAATACATAATTAATAAAATTATCAATACTATCTACAAGTAACATTATAAGACTCGTTTCGATTAAATTTTTATACGATTTTGTATCAAAATTATTAAACAAATGTAAATAATACTAAAAACGATTTTTAATTATATGTGACTGTAATGTGTAAACAGACCATAACTTCGCGGCGCGACTGTCTTGTTGTTTACTTTATTTGATGAAAAACTAATGTTAAATGTAAGTACCTATCTATCGTAGTTCAATATCATTTTGTGTTAAAAAATTTGAATATAATTTTGTGGGTGGTTTAATAAACATGCATTATTTCTAAATAATTTCCTAATAAAGAAAAAAAAAAGAGTAGGATTTTATTAAACAATTTTAATAAGAGCTTTGAACGTGGTTTAGATTTACTATAAAAATAGGTAATTGCGTGATAAAGAACGAGAAATAGATCTTTTTCGTTCGATTATGTGTTGTATGAATGAAAAATAGAAGATTGGCAACGCTTAGTAGTATGTTTGTAGTAGTATGTGTGCGTCACACGAAATAAAGGTTTGGATAAAAATCTTGAAATGAAAAAAAAATCTACGTCTACATTGTTGAAGTATCTTGCTTAAATTCTTTAGGTATGGGTTTGAAATATTTTACCCTATATGCTGTTTCCGTAATAGGAGCGCTGCCTCTTTCGTCCCTGTATAATAGCTACCCACCCGCGGCTTCGCCCGCTTTAACTACATGATTATTCATTTAATAAACAGAATTGACTGACAACTATCTGTAATACCTGTAACTGATAAATATCTGTAATAGAACATATTTTTCTATATTGTGTCATAAAAAAACAGCTTTAAGCTAATATTTTTCCGATAAAAAATATTATTTTGATTAAATTTGATTTATTAACTTTAAGAATGTCATAGTTTTGCAAAAGCTGCAAGAATTAAAAAAAATGCCTTTCTCAATTACATAGGCCGTTGTCGCGCAGGGACACAAGAATGTGATAGTAACGCGACGTTGTGGATTCGATACCCACTCGGAGGATTGAATTATTATTTAATATTTTCATTTCTTCGCTCTGGCAAAGGGGGGCGCCACAGTGCCACTGTTAACATCTGTTCCGTTGTTATTTGTGTTAAATAATTATTTTTTCCTATGTATAATTCCAAGTCTCACGTAAAAACAGTAAAAAGTGCTTCAAATTACCAAGATCATATGAAGTTTGCATTAAAAACAGTTAAAGACTTGTAAAAAAGACGTGTAATCTGGATGTCATCATAATGGTCACCGATTTAAAGCTGTCTCATAGTGTTTTGTGCTCAAGAATTTAAAATTATATAAAGAACTATGTGGACAATTTACTGAGTAAATGATGTGATAAAACAAGAAAACAAGTGAAATATATTTGTTTATATTATTTTTTGAACAAATTGTACAGCATCACCAGTGTTATTTTAACAAATCAATATTCTTAACGCCATCTATTGAGGAGAGGACAGAACCAAATAATACAAGATCGACTTAGCTACATGCAACGACATACAAGAAAACATCAAAGAGGCTTTCAACAAAAATATTAACGAAAAATTTGCATATCTGGAAACTAAAAATTATCTATTGGAACAAAAAATAGAAATTCAAGCTAAGAAAATAAATGAATTAGAGAGGAATCAGAGCCAAAGGACTTTACTTATATTTGGAGTCGCTGAAACTGAAAAGAACTATTGGGACTTAGAGGAAAAAGTTCTTAATATAATAAACAACACACTAAACATCAAGTGCGACAGCAGCTTCATCGAAAGCACGAGAAGGCTTGGCAAAAGGGGCAAAAAAGTGAGACCTATAGTTATAACGCTAACCACAATGGGGCTAAAAATAAAAATCCGAACAAACACCGTACTATATTAAAGAATACTTTCCACTTGAAATTTGAAATAAGCGTAAGGAGCTCCAAGCAGGGCAGATTAGCTATTATAAAGTATGATAAAATTATAATTTTAAAGGACAGAGACCAACAAAACGGTAAGCAAAATAACGACAAAAAGAAAAGAGCTCTATCAGTATCACTAGAGGCAACAAGAACAAGTGCAGAAAAGGGAAAAGGTGACCCTACAAAAATTAATAAAACAAAAAACATGGAGAAACATATCTTAAGACAACCCACTTTGCAGTTTGCTTCTGAAAAAACAACAACAAAACCTCAAGAGCCAAAAAGTTCAACAACACTGAAATAGCAATTAACACTCCCCCCAAAACCTATTCTCCCAACATGGCTGGTCACCACGGGAGCTACAGACCACAACCCCCCAAAGAGTTCGCGAAATAAAAATAAAATAAATATTTGTACCCTAAATGTGAGATCATTGTCTACACCTGAAAAACTACTTGAATTAAAAACTGCGCTCCGTAATATAAAACACGACATTCTGGGCTTATGCGAGGTACGTAGGATGGGTGAAAATATAGTAGAAGACGAAGACTACATTATGTACTACATAGGGCAAACTAAGGGTCTATATGGAGTAGGTTTCCTAATCAAGAAAAAATATAAAGGAAATATTATTCGTTTTTCTTGCATATCCGAAAGAGTTTGTATATTAGAAATAAACCTAGGGAACTTACACTTCGCAATTATACAGGCATACGCACCAACAGAATGCTCCACACAAGAAGATTTAGACATATTTTATAAAGACTTGGAAAAAGCTCATGATTTAATCTCAACACATTATATAATAGCCATGGGTGACTTCAACGCTCAGGTTGGCAAACCAAATGACTATGGGAATAAAGTAGCAGGTTTTCACGGTTGCGGAAATAGAATAGAGGGGAGAAATTTATTCAGTACGTGTCTGAACAAAATTTGAAAATAGTTAATACAATGTTTAAATTAAAAGCAAATCGAAGATGGACCTGGATCTCCCCTGACAAAAACACAAAAAAAGAAATCGATTACATAACAACATCTAAACCTAAGTTATTCTCCAATTACGAAGTGCTGAATTCTTTTTCCTTTAGCACGGATCATAGACTTTTGAGAGCGACTCTTTGTCTAAGTGTGAAAAAAAAGAGCAGAAAAAATTTCACCAGCACTAAAAACTTACTAAAAACTCCAGAGGAGCTGGAGTTGTACATAAATAATCTAAATAAATTGATACCTAATCTAATAGAAAACCATGAAAAGCATACTGTCAACGAATACTATAAAAAGTTAGAAAACTCTATATTAACAAGCCTGAGAAACAAGAAAGCATCAAATAAAGTAACAATTCTATCGGAAAAAGCAATTCAATTAATGGTAAAACGAAGTATACTACAAAATAAAGGTAAACTAACTAAAAAGGAGAAGGAAGATCTAAAAAACTTATACAAGCAAACGAATAAAGAAATAAAAATATGCTATGAAAATCATAGATTACATAAACTGGAAAAATGGCTAGAAAAGTAGAGATCTACTAAAATAGCTTATAAAGAATTAGATAGTTCAAAAAAATGGATTCCGTCTCTACAGAGGGGATCTACAATCTGTACATCACGGAGTGGCATTGTGAACATAGGTAGAGACTTTTACGCAAGCCTTTATAATTCTACATCAGACTTAACGAAAACCATACAACAAGACATACCAAAGATAACAATGAGCATTAAAAAATTTACGGAAACAGAAATCAAGAAACAAATAGAAAAATTAAAACCAGATAAGAGCCCAGGACCAGATAATTTCAGCAATGAATGCATCAAGCTCGGTAGAACTCTACTATTAACACCCCTTACAATTTTATTTAATAAAATTCTAGTAGAGGAAATTGTGCCGCAGCAATGGACTGAGTCAGAAATTATTCTACTTTATAAAAAGGGTGATCCTAAAGAAATAGGAAATTCCTATTTCTTTAGGATCACCCTTTTTTAACCGCCTGATAAGTCTTATGTCTTGCCCGTATAAACTTTTTGCATCTTGTTTGTTGAAAAGAATATCTCCACAGTTAGACTCATGCCAACCGAAGGAACAAGCAGGTTTCCGGAGCGGTTTTAGTACAACAGACCATATTTATACCGTAGATCAAGTCATCGAAAAGTATGTCGAGCACCAAAAACCACTCTACTTAGCTTTTATTGATTATAAGAAAGCCTTCGACTCTATTTCACATGTTAGCATCTGGGAAGCATTAAGCAAACAAAATGTAGACGCAAAATAAATATTATCAAAAATATATACATAAATTGTACTAGTAAAATCAGGCTAGATAGAGTGGGTACTAGAATTAATATTAACCGAGGAGTCAGAAAGGCGACCCTATCTCGCCGAATCTATTTATAGGAGTCTTGCAAAACATAATGGAAGACTTAACATGGTCAGGGCAAGGAGTCAATGTAGATGGAAATCATCTAAGCCACCTACAGTTTGCGGATGACATTATCGTGTTCTCCGATTCTTCAAATAAGCGAAATGTAATGATTAACGAAATAAATGATAACTTCAATCCGCTAGCGCTCGCGTAGGCCTGGAAATGAACCTAGATAAAAGCAAAGTTATGACTAATAGTGAGCTGTCGCCAGTATTAGTTAACAACGTGCCGCTCGAATACGTAGATAACTACATTCATCTAGGAAAACAAATTTCATTTAAGCCAGACCGGAATATACAGGAAATTAATAGGACAGTAGCTATTACATGGAAAAAGTACTGGGCTCTAAAAGACGTTTTCAAATCAAAACTCCCCTTAAAATTAAAAAAGATAGTTCTAGACACAACAATTCTGCCTTGTCTCACATATGGCTGCCAAACGTGGACATACGATCACAAGGCAAGATATACAATTCAGACAACTCAAAGAGCAATGGGGAGAAGCTGTCTTAATATAAAACTGCGAGATAGAGTCAGGAATACAGAGATTCGAAAAATAACGAAAGTGAAAGAGGCCTTGTATTTTGCTCAATCTCTAAAATGTTTGGTGATGACCGCTGGACAATCAATGTCACAAAATGGAAAGGACCACAAGACAAGAGAACCAGAGATCGTCCACGCGCTCGGTGGCAAGACGAGATTGTAGCACAAGCAGGAAAAGATTGGATGTTTACTGCAAAAGACAGAGAAAAATGGAATTCTTTGGAGGAAGCTTTTACCCGGAGGGGGATCCACATAATTTCAAAAGTAACAATTTAATAATAAGGAGTTAAAACACACATATAAACAAATTAAAAAAATAAATAAGTAAATAAAAGTGTATACATTAAGAATAAATAAATAAATATATAAAGTTGTAGCCTACTCAACTAGTAATAGTTAGTATAATTTATTAATTATTAAATTTTCTTTAAAAAAGTATGTATATAAAACATTTTTGTCATGCAAATAAGTGTGTAATTTTTTGTGGAATAAATAAAGCTATTTTATTATTTATTATTTTTATTATTACAGACTCTGATAAGTTACGATTTTATTGTAAGTGTCTACGAGTATAAGTTGTTTTTTTTTTTGTTGCAGATTTTGTGGTATTAACGATCTGCCACATGCTAGCCCACAAGTAGTTAGTTCGTCAACAGACATGCTTGTCAGGTATGCCTCAAGAGCGTCACTATATTTATACATTTATATCTCATTCGATTGTAAAGCATATCAGTAAATTACACGCTCCTCGTGCTTGTATGATGAAAGTAAAGAAATTATTTTAAATAAATATTTTTCTTAGCGGGAATCACACTCATAACTATAGTATGTACATATAATCCAGATGAGCGAAATTGTTAACTATTTTACTTTATAATGTAGTGTTTACCTACTCTATACGGTTGGAGGTACAAATGGAGGTGTGAATCATCCCACATTGAAACAATATACCTAGTGATGTACAGTATCAGTGTTTGTAATATTATGGAACTGAAAAAATAACTATCATTTGTGATTAACGTTTTCACCTGTTACATAAGTAAGGAGTAAATGTTTTTTTTCAATATCCATTTCTTTTGATGTGCTATATATTGATGTGGTACCTAAGGACTTTTAATGCGCTTCGTGAGCGTTGTACATAGCAGCATCTCACTCTCATCCTTCTTTAGTATGCAAATGGCAAATCGGCAATTTTTTTAAATTATGGTCTAACTCCATTGGACTTATAAAATATAATAGTAATAAGTGATAAAATTAGTTATTAAATTATTAACTTATAAAATATTTTAAGAGTATAAATATTAAATTGGTCATAATTAAATTTTTTATTTAGTTATTTGTTAATAAGATTTAAGTATTAGATTTCTGTAAAAAGATGGCCTACCTGCGGTATTGTTTACAGGTCGATACGTCACGGGTCCTTCAAAAACCGCGGTTATCTCCAGCCATCTGTAGCTCGCTCCTCTGGTGCTGCACGGGGTCGTGGGCGGCGACCATCAGGCGACGGAAAGCTCGATTGCCTCGTCTTTTCCTTAAAAAAGTTACAATTATTTTAAAAAAGGACAAATGTGGAACTATTTATATACTTTAGACGAAAATATTAAAAAGCGGAGTGTAATTATTGCTGTTACTTCAATAAAAAAAATTATAATAATTAACAAAACACGCTGATAAAGATTTTGTAAAATTAATACATTAAAGCAGAAAAATAATAGCCGTTTTAAAAATAGAATATCGTTACAGTTATGTCGTCGTATATCGGTAAGTGAGTTTAAATAATAACATTTAGTGTAAAAAATAATATATGATGGTTAAAAAATCAAATCAGGCAGAAGGAACCTAATGTTACCACTCCGTTCCTCACTTTGCGCCGAATACTAAAGACATTGTATGCCCGGAAGACCTGGAACTTAACGCCGAGCTTTGTCTCAACACCCGAGCGAAGAAATGAAAATATATATATATAAATTTAAAATTTAAAATATACCTATTGCAATTCCTCGAGTGGGGATCGAGCCGACAACCAGCCGCGTTTAGCCACTTTTTATGCTCCTGCGCCTGGACTCTATAAAATAAGTATTACAGCAGAGCATTAGTTTTTAAAATCAAAATCAGCTTCACACTGTATCCCCGCACACAGCAGGGTAGGCAGAGGGAACCTAGTGTTAAGACACTTCGTTCCTCACTTTCCGCAGAATTCTGGAGGTATATTGAGTTAAGTGGCGTAACTAAACGCCTCCTTTTGCCTTGACACCAGAGCGAAGAAATGAAAATATAGTGAATGTGTGTAAATATTTTATTTGATTTAATTTTGGAATTCCCCGCGAAGTGCCGGGTCAGAATAGCACTTCCCCATTTCTTCCCGTGGGTGTCGTAAAAAGCGACTAAGGGACAAATTTAGAGGGATGGGCAGCAGCATCCCCTCTCATAACTACAAAAAAAAAACTGCGCTCGCCAACTCGCATGCCCAGCGCGACGAGCATGGGCATTTTCATCCCATGAGTGTGCCAAGCAAATATAGGCCCCCAGTTCTCGGCAGACCCGCTAGGCCCAACCACGGTAGCGGTTGCGGTATCGGAGGGTCAGGGGGTGCTAAAAATCCCCGAGTTACGGCAGGCTACCAAAAACGACTCTATCTGGCAACGTACAATGGACGCTCGATGAGACTGGACGAACACCTTGCTGAACTAGAAGTAGAGTTAAGTCACATTAACTGGCATATTCTAGGCTTATCTGAAGTCCGAAGAAAGGGGGAGGACGCGATAACCCTGGAGTCAGGCCACATGCTCTACTTCCGTGAAGGCGAGCAAGTCTCCCAGGCAGGAGTCGGCTTTTTGGTCCACAAATCTCTCATAAACAATGTTATAGAAATCAGTAGTGTGTCGAACAGGGTTGCTTACCTTGTCCTTCAATTATCTAACAAGTACGCCCTGAAAATTGTACAGGTATACGCACCGACTTCGACATACTCTGACGATGAGGTTGAAATCATGTACGAAGACATCGCTAAAGCCCTCAATAACAGCTCGAAGGCCCATTACAGCGTTGTTATGGGAGATTTCAATGCTAAAATGGGAGTACAAAGAAGCGGCGGTTCATACATTGGACCCTTCGGTTTGGGTGATAGGAACCAGAGAGGGCAGTTGTTAGCAAACTTCCTCGAGTCCCAGGGGCTCTTTTTAATGAACTCGTTCTTTCAAAAGAAGCCCCAAAGGAGGTGGACATGGCGAAGCCCCGATGGTGTATTAAAAAACGAGATAGACTTTATTATTGCGAATAAACGGCACATATTTAGTGATGTCTCAGTGATCAATAGGTTTAACACCGGAAGCGACCACTGACTCGTACGAGGCACCCTAAATATCGATTTAAAAGCTGAAAGAACGCTAATGATAAAGTCTACTCTCCGACCATTGGCGTTTCAACTTACCAATAGTTCTGAAGCGTTCCAGATCGAACTCCAAAACCGATTCAACACGCTGGAAACCAATAACAGCATTAACCAGAAAACCGACGACCTGGTCAAAACGCTGCACAATGTCTCAGCCAAGTATTTTCCCGCAAAGCGACGAGTCAACGCAACGAAACTCTCAGCTGAGACACTCGAGCTTATGAGAAAGCGACGAGAACTGCCACCACTGTCTTCGGCAGAGATGAGTGCCTTAAACCTATCAATCAGAAAGCTGTCGCTTCGCGATCTCCGTCGCTCTAACACACGCGCTATTGCAGATGCGATCATGCGGAATCGGGGATCGAAAGTTTTCGCTCGCAATCTAGGAAGGCCTCATCTCACGAAACTCAAAAAAGGATGGTAGAATCGTTACCTCTAAGTTTGAGATACTCGATGAAGTTGAGCACTATTACGGTCAGTTGTACTCGTCGAAAACAGGAAAATCAGGTGACCCCAGCGCTAGTGACCAACGCGCTCCCTTAACGCGCCATTACACCGAAGAGCTCCCGGACGTTGACCTCAGCGAGATTAGGACGGCTTTGGAACAGCTCAAAAACAACAAAGCACCGGGCGATGACGGAATTACTTTAGAACTTCTTAAAGCAGGTGGCACTCCAGTCCTGAAAGTGCTAACAAACCTCTTCAATTCCGTTATCCATCACGGCAAAACCCCGGAAGCGTGGAGCAAGAGTGACGTGGTACTGTTCTTCAAGAAGGGAGATCGTACTCTCTTGAAGAACTATAGACCGATCTCACTCCTGAATCACGTATACAAGCTGTTCTCCAAAGTTCTGACGAATCGTCTTGCCAGCAGATTTGACGAGTTCCAGCCACCAGAGCAAGTCGGGTTTCGACCAGGCTACAGCACTGTGGACCACATCCAAACTGTTCGGCAGATAATACAGAAAACTCAGGAGTATAATCGACCGCTGTGTATGGCTTTCGTGGACTACGAAAAAACCTTCGATTCTATCGAAACCTGGGCAGTTCTGGACGCACTGCAGCGATGTCATATCGATTGGAGATACATCGAGGTGCTGAGAAGTTTGTATAAGTCTGCTACATTAACTATCCAAATCCAGAAGTATAAAACCAAGGCGATCCAACTGCGCAGAGGTGTAAGGCAGGAGGATGTTATATCCCCGAAACTGTTTAACAACGCGTTGGAAGACGTCTTCAAAACCCTGGATTGGACCGGCTTTGGAGTTAATGTAAACGACGAGTACATCACGCACCTCAGATTCGCCGACGATATCGTAATCGTAGCAGAGTCGCTGGAACAGCTAGCCAATATGTTGCAGCGCCTAGATGAATCTTCGCGGCGTGTCGGCCTCGGTATGAACTTGAACAAGACAAAGGTCATGTTCAACTTGGCCGTTGGAGCAGACGAGTCCTTGAGTGGAGACCGCGGATCGGAAAGCGTAGCGTAGGGCGCCCTCCAGCACGATGGACCGACGACCTGAAGAAGGTTGCCGGCTTCGACTGGATGCGGAAGGCGGAGGATCGGGAGCTCTGGCGCACCCTGGGGGAGGCCTACGTCCAGCAGTGGACCTAAATAGGCTGATTTGATTGATTGATTTGATAGAATTTTGGAATTAGATATTTAATAAGTTTTGATGAGGCCGGTCGTGGCGCAGCGGCACGAGGTGTGACTGCAAAATCGACTGGTTGTGGGTTCGATCCCCACTCGAGGAGATGAAATATTTACTTAAATTTATATTTCCATTTCTTCGCTCTGGTGTCGAGGTTAAGCGCGGCGTTGAGTTCTGCCACTCAACACGCAATGCCTCCAGAATTCGGCAGAAAGTGGGGAACGGAGTGTCTTAACACTAGGTTCCCTCTGCCTACCCTGCTGTGTGCGGGATACAGCGTGAAGCTGATTTGATTTTGATTTGATTTAATATATCAGTTGTGTAAATGTATGAAAGTAAGCAAACAAACATACATTACAAATTTAAAACAATTTTCAAAAAACTAGTTTTTTAGTTACAAAAATAAAATTAGCTTCAACCTGTGAACAAAAATGGCCGACAAAATATGATAGATATTTTGTCGAAGAACTTGATTTTTCGAAATTTTATTAAAATATTAAATTTATAAATATAGTATAGTATATATACATTTATAAGTAAATTCCAATAAGGTAATACGAGTACATCAAATTCTCATATAATAGAAGTATTTTAACCTACATTTATAATAGCCACCATCGTACTTTTTTATAAAACAGTGCATGAATAGCAATAAGCAAACGAAAGAATTCTTTGTGAAAGAAAAAAATATTAATAAACAGTATTTAAGTACTTAAATTTAATACAAAGAAAAAAATATATTGAAATAAGATTAAAAGCATCATGGCGGATCCTTATAAGTATTAATTCACGTGTTACGTAAAAAAACTAAGATTGCTATAATAAGTTATATAAGTTTGAACATTATTTATAATCTAAGGGAAAAGTAACTTAACAAGAAATTAATAAAAGCGATATTTAAAGTCACATATTAAAAATTTCGCGTAAAAGATATAAAAAATATATTCGTACTTACATAGCACCTACAATCTTGAAACAATATACACTTTTAATCGTAAAATATTTAAAAATTTGCAATTAAATAGAAAAACCTAACGGCTAACTCTTCTAACTTCTTTCTATATTTTGTTTTTTCTAAAAAACAACCATTCCTGAAGACAGCCCGCCGCTAAATGAAATAAAGTTCCCAATTCCCATAAATGATAAAACTGACGTCTAAAGTTGGGCGTTATAACAAACAACAGATAATATAATTCATTATAAATTTCTAATGTTCTAATCATTATTTATTTTCAACACTGACTGTTATATAAATAACAGTCAAAATATTCATTAACTGCTATAAAATGGCGTGTGGCGCCTCGGTTCGGTAATGATCGGAAATATTTAGTAGTTGTTCGGCCTACATCGACTCCAGCCAAGGTCAAATAAAATAATGATGGCGAACTTCACATAGTATAACTTCACACAAATATGAGCTTTAACTTAATGGCAGAAAGGCCAAATATTACTTACATTAAAATAAATAATAACAAAAATATTAGTCTGAACTTCGTACATTTTGTCATTGTATTATATTTACGTTGAAAATNTCGATAGTCCACTATCGATCGGCAACACTAAGTGACGCGCCAGCCGTCGTCCTAGCAAGACGTGTTTATATCGCTTTCTCTTACGGGTACAGTCCTTAAAAAAAATGTCTAGTTCTTCACAGAGAAAATGTTTAAGGAGTCAGGTAAATATTTGTTAATTTAAATATAATAATTTTTATTGTGATTCTATATACGGAAAAATATATCCTTGTTAACGTTTACGTATTACTTTTAGACTCGAGAAACCATTGCCAAAGTATATGAATTGCTGAAAAAAGATGCGAGAGATATATTGGAATTAGTAAGTGATCCAGTCGACGACATGTACAAAAGAAAGAAGAACAATACTATCGACATTTTGACATGGGGTCAGAATTCATAATCAACCTTAGTGAGAGCAGCTAATCTGAAAATTCATTATTTGACTTTTCAAATAGTGATTCAGAATAATGTTTAATCAATAAACATTAAAATACCAAATTATTGTTTTTATTTTAAGAACCTGTAAATAACTATTTGTACCTGACTGTACCTCTTGTCACGCAAACAAAGTCACTGTATATGTACAAGGTTTACTTACACATAGGGCCGCGCGCACGACTGAGTTGTACTATCTATACAACAGTTTAAAATAACAGTTAAAAAAATATAATATAATGAATAATGCATTATAAAAATATAACAGTAACGCCCAACACTACTGACGTCTGACTTACACAGTGTAAGTACACTAGCATCTTCATAATGCGTTTGTGTGCGTTTAGTTCTAGGTACTAGGTAGCAACAAAATAGATCGATGTGGTATACGACAGTATAAAGTATTTTGTAAGGAGTTGCCTACAAGAGTCTACTGTGCAAACCGTAGTGCCGGTTTATAACTCCTCAAATATTTACGGCACTACCCGTACTGTCACTATTCTACGTGAAAATTCTACGGATAAGCAGAATTGATTGACAACTATAATGACTTCTAATATGTTTTTTTACGACATTATCGTCAAAGAATTTTTGAATGTTTTAAATAAAAAAATACGACGATTGTTGATATTTGATATTTATAAAATATACATAAAGCTAATTATTTATTACACGTATATATTTTTGTAACATTATGTTCTTTTTACCTATGTAATGTACTCTGTTAAATGTGCTGATGTCAGTGAATAATTTAATTTACTCATTCAGAAACAGCCTTAAATGTTAAATTATTGATTTGAAGGATTCATAATATTCTTTGTAAAATAACTGTAATAATTGCCTATTAACTCCTGTACAGTTTTTAAATGAGTTACATATANTCGTCAAAGAATTTTTGATTGTTTTAAATAAAAAAATACGACCATTGTTGATATTTGATATTTATAAAATATACATAAAGCTAATTATGTATTACACGTATATATTTTTGTAACTTTATGTTCTTTTTACCTATATAATATACGTCTCATCATAATTCTAAAACTCTGTTAAATGTGCTGATGTCAGTGAATAATTTAATTTAGGTTGTAGGATTCATAATATTCTTTGTAAAATAACTGTATTAATTGCATATTAACTCCTGTACAGTTTTTAAATTAGTTACATATATTATATGAACGAACCAACCAAAATATCTTTGTATTTACTTGATATTTCTTTCAAGATCGTTCTTTGTCTCTGTGTTGAATTAATTACGACTTAAACTTAACTGTTATGATTTATGAAGGTAATCTCCACTAACAATTCAATTTTGTTTACTTTATTGTATAAAATATTATATAATAGTGCTTCAAAAATATATATTTTTGTCAACAGTCATATAATCAAGACGTTTCGAATGTCATTCTTTAGCCAGGAATCTTACCAGCGCGATTGGTATATTGCTATTGCGAACGTTAGTTCGCAGGCAAACTAATGCCTTGAGTTCATTCAAATGACGATACCTTTTTTTAATGAACCGATTTTAATGAACTAAACTTTAGTAGTTAAGTTGAGTTAAAACAAAGCGAAATTGAAGGTGAAATTTTTAAGTAAATCGGTTCAGTACTTTCAGAGAAAAATGTGGACAAAAATATGCCGACAGACGGACAGACAGATAAGAAATTCAAAAAAAATCTTTTTGCTTTCTATTATTATTTTTAAGTGTCCCTCTATCCATTTCAGTCAAAATTACTAAATGTACAGACATAATATTTTTACTGTCTTATTATATATAGAGATAATTTCGTTTGAAGAGATCAAAATATCAACTGGGTGGTTGGAGTCTTCAAGTAGACCACGGGTTCATCGCAATGTACAGTAGTGTTTCACATCATTCAGTTGGTATTAATTTGAAATAAGTGTCCGTCAAAACTGTTGTAATAGTTCGTTGATTTAATATTCATATATATTATATAGATATAATTGATAAGTATTTGATTTCATTTTTATTTATTTTAATTTTAAAAGCATAACTTTGTCACATTGAATTAATTTTACCATACATTTTAATTTAAATTTAGAGGCCATCGTCACGTAGGGACACAAGAGAATGACTGTAACGCGATGGTTGTAGGTTCGATCTCCACTCCGAAGGATTGAATTATTATTTATTATTAAAATATATAAAACTCAAATCAGTTTCACGATGTATCCCGCAGCAGTGTACGCAGAGGGAACATAGCGCTAAGACGCTCCTTTCCCTACTTTCCGAATTCTGGAGATATGGCATGTTGAGTGACAGAACTCAACGATATAGATGTGGAAATAATAATAATAATAATAATAGTTTATTAAGCAAGTTTCTTACAAATATAGATTACAATAGTCACATTCAATACTTCGCGCTAGCGAAAATCTGTCTATTTCGTTTAAAGTTTCTGTAATATCATCTATTACGTAATGTGTAAGTGCTAATAAGGAGGTGTAAAATTGGTAAGGTTATTTATAAGTAATCAAACCATTTGAAGAAACATGCGTGATGAGAGTTTGGTGAAGGTATATAACTTTTACAGTATTTATATACAAAGCTATGTATGTTTTGCAGCAAGTAAGTAATTTGGTAACAGAGGCATAAGCTAACATTGAGAACAGAGTTTAAGTTACAATATTTGAAAAAAAATACAAACACATAATAAGTAAGCAATCTAGCTTCACGGCAAATAAAATTAAGCATAGATAAGATAATAAGCAAGCACAAGTTAAGTAAAGAAAGCAAGTACAACAGGAACGATACAATTTGGTAACAGAGGCATAAGCTAATATTGAGAACAGAGTTTAAGTTACAATTTTTGAAATAAAAATACAAACACATAATAAGTAAGCAATCTAGCTTTACGGCAAATAAAATTAAGCATAGATAAGATAATAAGCAAGCACAAGTTAAGTAAAGAAAGCAAGTACAACAGGAACGATACAATTTGGTAACAGAGGCATAAGCTAATATTGAGAACAGAGTTTAAGTTACAATTTTTGAAATAAAAATACAAACACATAATAAGTAAGCAATCTAGCTTTACGGCAAATAAAATTAAGCATATATAAGATAATAAGCAAGCACAAGTTAAGTAAAGAAGAATACCATGTATTATTGAGTTGTCTTTGAATAGTCAAATGAGCTGCGAAGGTTGAGGTTGCCTATTTTGAAGTTGATGTATTTGGCTTTCATTTTTGATTGATATAATCGGGGTGTGTTCATTTTCTCGCACGTATACTTTACCATAAGCGGTCCAACAAAACTTGAAATTTTTAGTTCTCGTCAAGTCTCTAGCCAGGAAATAGAGGCGCGCCGCTTTTAGAGTTAAATGTTCAGCCAAATATACCGGGATATCTTCTTGAATCCTGAGTTCTAGGTGCTTGGCACAGAGCTTGCCTTTATGTTTTATATTATATGACTTTGCCATCTTTAATAGGTCATTCTTAAGTAAAGTTGAATTAGTTTCGACGATGATTGGCGGTGGTTTATTTTCGGCTGATCTTGGTTTGACTCTATATATGTCTTTGATATCTGACTTGCTTATGTTGCAGTCCACAGTTTTCGAAAGGCTCAGGACCATCTCTATGAGATCATCTTTATTTTCGCTTGGTTTTTTAGGAACATTTTTAATTTCAAAGCTGACTTTCCTGCTTTTCATTTGTAATTCCTCAATCTTATCTTCTAGCATCGTAATATGATTTCGATCCTGTTTTGGTTGAGTTTCCAGTTCTATTATTCTTTGCTTAAACTCTTCATTTTGAGCAGCGAGATACGAAACCGAATTCTCTATATTATAATTTGACTGTTGAATATCTTTCAAAATAGAATTCACCTTTCTAAGCTCGTCAGCCTGTTTGGCCACAGAAGATGTCATCAGTTTACGCATTTGTTCTGTAAAAACATCTAATTGATTGGACACAGAGTCTTCCATCTGAGCCCTTAATCTCTTATTCCGTTGGAAAACAAAGCTCGGTGGTGTAATAGTCAAGTCGGTATCAGAAGCAGATTTGTTAAGAGTAGTTTCCATATCCATCGGGTTATCGAGACGTCTTGGAGGTTCAAATTCCGCCAATGAAGACGCCGGCAAATTTAGTTCATTGCAGGGTGCCTTACCAGAGTCTGCAGGCAATGTCGCATGCGGTGGCGGCGTTCGTTTGAGTGGCATTTCGCGTAC
>JAAIXJ010000885.1:9098-41006 GCA_013403705.1 Heliconius hermathena | reverse complement strand
TATACTATATTTTACGTTTACGTCACCGAGTAATTGACTCTATGTTGCGGTGTACGAAAGCGACCGTAACAGAATGTTCAATGTATGTTACATCAATATATATTCTTGATTTCAGTTATAAATTACAGTGATATAATTTGTTAATTTTTATTTATTTATTTATTTTAACTCCACGATATATCACGCTCGTAGCAGAGTATGCAGAAGGAACTTAGAAATTTAGTGTTAAGTCACTCCGTTCCCATTAAGTCAATTCTTTTCCCCACGGAGAGGAGTAGGGGTAGAACTTCCCCTAATCAACATACAATGGCCTTAACACTAGGCTCTCCCTACATACTCTGCAACAAGCGCAATACGGCGTGAAGCTGATAAAAAAACTAAAAATTGTCCCTTCTGTGAGCCTCCTGATATAGACTAGGTAAATAGTTCATATTGATATTACGCAATGCAAATAACTCCTTTCACTGAGCCTGCTATAAAGTTCACTTTTGGTCTAAAATACTGCTTTAGTTGCAAATGTTTATATAACTGTAACACGTAAAAAGAACTGTTACAACTGTTAGCTGATAATTTAAATGTTTAATTTCAGAAGTTTACATCTTAGTAAATCGAAAAGCAATAATTATGAAATGGAGAGAGGTTAATGAACCGACTTATTTCAAAGATAGATAGATAGAAGACATTTTAAAAATAAAGCCATATTTGGTTAATTTTCACCGAATTTTTGAGATTAAAGAACCTTTATAATTTCGTTATACGCTTATATCCAACAGTCCTAACAAAATACTCAAATAAAGCGATTTCAGAAATCGTTGTGCTCCACATCATACACTGCCTCAGGCAAGAGTATATACGCAGAGATGATAGAAATTTTACTGTGAATTTGAATATATAATATATAATGTTGAAATATTAAGTACTGGTGGATACTTTTAGTCTATGGTTATTTGTGTTATACTAAATTATAAACCCAATTTATATTACAATTACTTACAATTAAAATTTATACTCATACGTGTACTTGAAAAGGGGTGTAGGAGTAAAGATTGATGTTCAATAGGTACAGGGATGCAGCGGTAGAAATATATTATTAAATCTGTGTTAAATTTTTATTTTGTCACTATTAATAATAGAAATAGATAAAAATTGAAAACGTACCTAATGTGAGAAACGAAACCTGTGATCTATAACACTAAAAAACAGGTTTAGCTGACAATCCATCAAAAAGGCTCCTATTGTGGTGGTACAATGGAATAAAAAAGTGAATATATAGCAACATTAAGCCCGCCATGCATCTATCGCTTTCAATAGAAACATTTTCGAATACACATTCAATCAAGTGATTGCTACAAAGGTCTCGTTGAATTTAGATGTTTAATTTGGTTTTGAATTTTTTAATTGTTTGTTTAAATAAAAAATTATATTATGTTCTTGCATTATTCTATTAAACAGAAAAATACATTTTCAATTATATAAATGTAAATTTCACAATAATTCGTTATAAAAAGTTTTGAATAAATATATTCGTAATGTAAAGGTTTATTTTGAATTAGATCTTACGGGAAATTTTTGGAGATTTCGAAAAATTCGTTAAATAGAGGAAATCGTTTTATTGAGGGGAATCATTTTATCGTTATATTACGTTAAGGATATACTCTATAAATATAACTCTTTCATTTATAAGTCTATTAAAATAAATAAAAAAAAAACTACTATTACTAAGGTTTTAACAATTTTCACTTTAGAAATGTTAAATCTATTCTGCAAACATAGATAAAAATATCTATATAAAAACAGGAACATAATGTCGTGTGCTTATTAAATAAATAATTCGGGCGAAGCTGCGAGCGGGTCGCTAATTATTATTAAAAGAAAGATTTTTTAAAATATTTCTTCAATTCATTGAGTTTAAGGCTGTACCTGCACTATGACGACAACATTTAATGTCAGTTTTCCATTTTTACTAAGTACATACAAATGTGGAAGTGCAAAGTATAATTGATACAAACTCAGACAGAACCTAAACGCAATTAGTTCAGTGCGTTCCGAATCTCTTCTCCTTAGCACTTTGCAGGTCGATATACGGCATTCGACGTCTGTATGTACGTCCGCACAATGTGAGCTCGAGTGACAATGAAGTCCAAAGAAGTCGTTAACCGACTTCTTGAGCGTTTTTATTGTTCTTGTATTGCTTGTATTGTAATAAACAACCGACGAATATATAAAGCGTCGGCTTATCGCGTCGGTATTGTACGCTTTGTTGTGCGTGAACGTGGTATACGTTTATGTCTGCGGGATTGGTCTAATTGCTAGCTTAGTATCTGTCTTATATCTTGGATTTATAAATCAGGCCAAAAAACAACAGTTTTAAGTTAATGTTTTGTACTTGTGAATATAATAATTTTGAGGCTGACGTGTGTAATGTTTTCATTTCTTTGCTCCGGTGCCTAGGCAAAAAGCGACGTACAGTTTCACCACTGAACACGCAATGTCTCATGCACTCAACAAGAATTCGGAAAGAAAGTGGAAAACGGACGTTTTTATAGGAACGGACTGTCTTAACACTATGTACCCATGTTTCCGCTGCCTACCTTATTATATCCTGGATATATCGTAAAGCTAAAAAATATCTTAGTGATGATACAAACGTGGAATATAAAATATATAATGCAAATATATAGGTTGAAATCCACTAACATATGCCTACTGTATTCATCATTTATTAAAATATATATATTTTTATTAGACATCTTTCTCTTTATAAACATTAAACACAAACAATTCCTATTTAACTAACACAAACAAATTAATTAATTATCAAATTTCACAATACAACGTAAATTGTTTACTTACAACTTATTCAAAACAGTGGAAGTTGCTTAAGAATACTTAACAAGGCTCGCGGAGTTTTAATATTTCAGAATCGTCGAGTAAACCCTTCAATGGATGCTAAACATCCCCAGGTGTGGTGACAATGGCAAACTTTGAACCTCGACTCACTTTCGCAATGTCGACGTTACATAAACTTCCACGAACAATTACTTGCAAATAGATGTTTTATACACAACTTTTGTGCTCTCTATAACTTTATAGGTCAATAGTACTTATTTGTTTTTTTGTACTTCTATTTTATAGCGCTATTTTTCCGTTTTATAAATTTCCCTCGGAGATTTTATAAGCGTCTTATTTAAAGTAAGCTTTTTATGAACTAATTTTGTGTAACCGATATGTAATAAATTATTTTATTATTTAGAGGCCAGTAAAACCG
This sequence comes from Heliconius hermathena, assembly GCA_013403705.1. Classification (NCBI taxonomy): domain Eukaryota; kingdom Metazoa; phylum Arthropoda; class Insecta; order Lepidoptera; family Nymphalidae; genus Heliconius; species Heliconius hermathena. The sequence continues at coordinate 37,738 of JAAIXJ010000885.1, read as the reverse complement.
ACTGGTTGTGGGATCGATCCCCACTTGAGGAAATGAAAAATTTATTTACATTTATATTTTCATTTCTTCGCTCTAGTGTGGAGGCAAAGAACGGCGTTGAGTTCCGCCATTCAACACGCAATGTCTCCGGAGCTTGGTGGAAAATGGGGAACGGAGTGTCTTAACACTAGGTTCCCTCTGCCTACCCTGCCGTATGCGGGACACTTTCTGCCGAATTCTGGAGGCATTGCGTGTTGAGTATATTTCATCTCCTCGATTGGGGATCGAACCCACAACCAGTCGGTTTTACAGTCACTGGCCTCATATTTCCTCATCATAATGTTAATTGATATAAAGTAAATATTGATACTTGTTTTTTTTATAAAACATGCAAAAACAACCTCTGAGATATAAATAAGCTACGCCAGAAGTGAAATTCTCAGAATATTAAATCTGTAAGCAAAGAGTAACATGTTTTGTTTACGAAGGAATATTTAATTTGCATTACACTGCGATATTCTGTGAAAAAAATTATATATTATTTATTATATTTTAAATTAAAAAAAAAACAGTCATTGTACTTTTATTTAAATCAAATCATTTAAATTTTCCATTCCCTTCATACTTTGATAATTTTAACTTTTCCTTTACAGCTCTATGCTATCTACAGCCTGAGATAAAAGTTTCAACGTTCAGCATCACCTGAGCCAGAAGCTTATTTAACCTACAGTATATATTGTAAATATTGTTATTTTCTTTTTTTTATTTTATAGATAAAGGCAGTATTTAAAGTGGATCTTTTTCTCAAATACATTCTTCTATTCTGTAACATACCTCTGTATTACCGTAGGGGAGGAAGGAGGTTGTCCTTCGTGTGTTCGCAAATTAGCGAAGTGTATGTGCACAACTGGCACGCTCAGAATTCCATAAACAAAGAACAGAACAGAAGTTTATAATTTTCATCTCATTGTAAACAATATATTAAAGTTGACTGTTTAATCAACTTAATTCTACTCAAATGAATTCGATACTTTAAATTAAAGCCGTTGATTTTCCTGTAATGATTTTTCCAATAAAGGATAATTGTTTTCCAACGATATAAATTTACATCGTTATAATAGCGTTATTGATATTTATTTACTGTTTATTGTATGTATGAAAATGTAAATCTCTATTATACATTTATACAAATTTAAATTTCATTTTCTTAGTTGGAAATATAAAATGTTGTAGCGTTTCTATTTTTAGATCACTTGAAAATAACATTATGTGAGTATTCCTGGAAATTCCACTGCTCGTTTGTGGAGTGCTTCGCTTTACTTCTACAACTTTATTCAATAAACTGTAATTAATAAACTGTAGTTTGTTATACTGGTATGAGGCAGGTGTGTAGAAGGGTACAAGTTTGTGTGACAGGAAACACGATAGGTTGTGGGTTTGATTCCCGATCGTCAGGATCTCAATCTAGGAAATGCAATAATCAATATTTTTATTGCTTCGCTCTCGTGATGAGACAAAGCGCGGTGTTGAGCTCTGCTCAACACGCAGTATCTGGAAAATTTTACGGAAAGTTAAGTAACAGAGTGTCTTAATAAAAGGTTCCCTGTACCTACCCTGCTATCCTGCAAAACAAAACAGCGCTAACAGAGGTAACAACTAGATACAGAAGCAACTTATGATTTAAAGACCGAGGTCGACGTCACAGCGGTAGATAGCGCCACTCCACTTATTCCGCAGCGGCAAGGGTATCGTTTGGCAACGCCGCGATACTATCGCACATTTCCCTAAAGATATACTCGTACGTAGTTTAATGGCGCTATTTGGCGCGCGTCCTACGATAACGAAACAAATACTTTTGTGCTAATTTATTCGTAGAGTCTAGTCAATTCAGCCTATCAGCGTTTTACGTGTGTTTGAAATTATATGTGGAAATATACTAGTACGGATTTTTTTTCATTCAAATTCAGTTGAGGCTAGTCGTGGCTGCAACTGGTTTTGTGTTAGATTTCTACTCGAGGAAGTAAAATGTTTAATTCATATTTTTATTTCGGTGATCTGGTGTCGACGCAAAACTCCGCCTTGAGTTCTGCCTCTCAATAAATGTATTCCCCCTATAGCAGATGTATGGTACCAGGGTAGGCAGAGGGAACCTAGTGTTTACTACTACTACATTGACCAAGAATATTTGTTCCGAGTTTCTGCCGAATTTTCGAGACTGCCTGTTGAGTGGAACAAACTCAACCACACGCCATATCTTGTTACCTGAGTGAGGAAATGAAAATAATTCTTTTACCCGTGTAGTAATCGAACTCACAACCTTCGTATTTACAATAGGACCACTACCATCGCGCCATGACGGCCTTTAGCTGTAAATAAATAATGTTATAAAATAGCCACTTGATTGGAAAAAATGTTCGATTTATTTTGGTGCATCACAATGCACCAAATGAACTCGACGGCTTTATGTATCCACTTCGATGATTTACTCTTATCTTTGTTCATATCAAAGAATCTACTGATAAAGCAAGTAAACTGCATATTCCATATTGATAAGCCATATAAAAGCACTTTCATATAATTCCACTATTTATTCAACGAGATCACTTGGGGGTATTAACTGAAATTAATACCAAATATTGGAGTCTATGGTCCCTTCACGCACAGAAACAATGAAGCGACTAATGTCTAATGAACGTATTTATATTCCACTTTCGTTTATTTCGTTTTTATTTATCGCCTGACCAGTGACAGAGTTTACTCAAATTAACATAAATTTAGGCAAAATGTAAATAGATACAAAAATTTAAAAAAATATATTCACCCAGGCAACGCAAATTAAAAAAGATAAAAACAATAAAACCTATAGTACCTTTGACTACACACTTTATAGATAGAGTTCGTGACGTCTGACTCAAACATTAACATTTATCTTTCAATGTTGGAGCTGCCTTTGAGACCGGCACCGTCCATCCTGGTCATTGCCGTAGACACTCAAATCGATCTAACCTTCCCTTTCGCTTCACTCTTGAAAGGATGCCGAGGTCGTAAAGGTATTCGTGAAACTTAATGTAGAACTTCATTGCTATTCTAAAAGTAGCGACTGCTGAGGAAACATAATTATTACACTTAAAATATTAAATTTAAAACAATAATATAATAACTAGCTCTAGTTCTGAATATAATTCCACTAGAACAAAAACCTAACTGATGCTTACAATAGAGACGTTTCATTATTTTTCTATATTAATAGATAGCGCTACATAAAATTTTACTAATGGCTGTCAATAGGCCACAGAAAAAAACACTTATATAAAAATTTTAAGGAAAATCTTAATTATAGTCTAACTCATATTCGAAAACAGCCTATCCTCTAATTACAACGGAAAAAAAATTTACATTATAGACACAACATCAATCAAAAATATTAAAGTAGAGTTCATTCTACAAAAGAATATATATTGTTTAAATTAAAATGTCCATTCAAAACATGTACTAGTCCAGTACTGTAATATCCAGACGATTCGGAATGCAGATATCGGCATAGTTTCAACCCATTTTTCGATCATGCAGCGAAAATATTATGCTATTAAAAATTTGCGAGAGCGGAAAAATAAAATAAAATATTAAGATATCATTTCTCCAAGTGGGAATAGAGTACACGGCCGGTCATGTTTACAGTCACACACTTGCGGTGGCCGAAATTTAACTTAATTTTACAAATCAGCATAAATATAGAGGAACATATCCACATTCATCGCTAGTGCCTATCTATATTTACAACAAACATAAAAATAAATCCCAATACCAATCCAATAGTGCGATAAGTTTAAATACTTGTAAAGCACATTACGTAAACAAGGTTTAAGCAACGAATGCGAGAACATTTACCGAAAGTCCGTACATTCTCGTTTCGCACGCACTCCTATTATCAGGAAATGTGAGTTACATTCGTACAAACACAAACAACAATTGTGAAAATCCCACATTGTTTCTCATTCTAGTTACTTTGCTACGTAAATATAAACAGGCGTCGTTCTTACTTACGTTACTTCTTAAAAGAATAATGGAAAGTAAATGAAAACGACAAAATCACTTTTTTTTCTACCGTTTCTTCTATTGTAGTCGCACTCATCTCTCTCCAACTATAATGACTACGGCGCCAGTCTGTCGTGAAGCGTAAATATTGAAGGTCCCTTCTATGTAGAGATTTGTTGGAACAAATTTGTGTGAAAATTAAATTATACGTGAAAATTTTCTTTTTTTTTCATTCACTTTGTTGTAGCTATTATTATGCCAAATCGTTGGCGTTTTAGAGCAATTTGTATTTGTTTTTTAAAAGTAGTTTTTTTTATACATATTTACTTATTAGTACTGAAGAAGCAAGAACTTGGTTCAATTTAATCCCGCGAGAATTCGCGCGGTAACCACTAAAAAACCCATTTGTTGCTCTGTGTAGCCAGCATTTTGGGCCTAAACGTCTCTAGTATCACGATCATCTGGAAAGTAAAGCTAAGTTGGCCTGCCTAAGCTGGGGATCTTCGGCAGAGCGAGACAGTATCCTACGTCAAAATATCGATTGATCTTGTATAGGATTCAAACTCAACTTCATATGAAGTACCGTTCTTATCTCTGAGCCGGTGTGCGTGTTAGCCAACAGTATTAGTTTAAACCATCTCATCGCATACACTTACACTTCCAAGTGCGTAGTAAACAAATACTAAAAAAATCACACTTTTGAACATAATTTAATATCTTTATACGACTCTTTCACTGTCAATGTGAAGCTATAAATAAAACTACAAGAGCTTAAACCGTTAAAAACTAGACTTAGCCTGGCCTCGATAAAAACGCAAACCTACTTTTTAAAATTTAATACATTTTCTGAAAGTAGGTAATGGCGAGAAAACGGTGAAATACAAATTAGCGGTTGATCCGCCGCAAGCGATTTATTTAGAGGACCAATAAATATTCAAGAGTAATTTACCATCAGTAATGCTAAACCAAATATTTTTACTCCGGTTTAATACTTAATCCGCTTAAAGGTAAAATAGGGCGTGGCAAATGTACTTTTGAAAGCACTGAACCAAGCACGAAGGTTGTAAAATTTATTGTTTTTGAAGTAGGTATAATATTTTAAAGTCAGTGTACTTTCATTATTTGTTTGGAATTTATTTTTGTAAATCACAATGAAAATAAATGAAAATTAAATGAGACAAAAAGTTCTAAAAAGTAAACAAACTCAAAAAAAGAACTAATAATTTTCAAAAGACTGAATTTCATTTCTTAAATCATTAGTAACAACTATTTATAGCTCCGTCCTCCACCAATAGCGTTACCGTAGTGTTTGGCGCTCCGTTCCATACAGCGTGAAGCTAAGTTAAGTTAAGTTAATTAGTAAGAACACTCTCGGTTGTCATCTTTAAACAAAAAATAATAAGTTAAAATCGGTTTATTCGTGTGTGAGCACATTACAGTCAGACATACAGCAACATACATACACAAACACGTTAAGCTTATTTCTCCTCTTTTTCAATCGGGCGTTAATAACTTTAATATAGTTAAAAATCTTTCGAAATTAGAATATATGAAATTACCTATATATAGATCAGAAAAATCTGTTTATAAACGCGCCTACTTATGCTTATAATTTTAATGATACGAGATATTACAGCAAGTGTCGCATTTTTTTGATTTATGACTTCCACTAATGCCAATATAGCACTTTGGTCACGTACAACGTAGCATATTTTTGGTGGTCTATGAAACCTTGATAAATCAGATTCGTGTTGAGATTAGAAGAAAAATACGCCGGAGTCAGTTTGAATGAGGGAAAAATCAAATTGAATTTGCCCTTACACTATAGAACGATATCTCAAAGATAAATCTTGAACCTCGTCTCGAGCAGGAACGAAAACTTTAATCGAAAAGTAAAAAGAGAAAGAAGTTAAAACATTTACTTAAAATATGTAATCGTTATTCAGTGGAAAGCTGGGAACGGAAGTGTATTTATGAGAACGGAGTGTCTCAACATTGTTCCCAGGTTTCCTCTGCCTAGCTTGTTACATGCGGGATACACTGTGAAGATAAAAAAATAAATGTAATCGCTGTTATATGGAGCGATATTCTCGTAGCTCATTGTTTTAAAACCGATTGCATAATGAAAAGAACATCCACGTGTGAATTGCATATTAAAAAAAGACATTTATGAATGTTTTTCTAAAATATCTTAAAACAATTCGTACGAAAATGTTAATTTACCCATAAGGAATATTTTTTTACATCTTTACAACGCTTGTAGATCCAAAGGTCGTTGATAAACTTAAGCTTAATTAATATAGTAACATTTAAAATATAGCTTGTAATTAATTACATTTAAATTCTTATTTCTGCCAATACTTTTATTTCAAAAGAGGCCTACGAAACACCAGACGTCATTGTTAGACTCATCTCCGCTAAACTCCCTCCCTTCCCTCTCCCTTTCTTTTCTCGCTTTGATCGATCACACGAAACCACAATTTAATTTCACTATCTTCGTTTATTTCGTAGAAAACAGTTTACGTAACAAAGCGTGTTTGTTACGTAACAAATTTTATAATAAATATAGCTCGTAATGTACTAAGACGGAGATTCATTTACGGTATCAAACAAACAATCTTCAAATAACCCTTCACTTTCAAGAATCACATTGGAGGTTTTCATATTATTTTAAATGTATTTATTGTGTATCCAACAAATTTTGGAGTGTTAATTAATTATTTGTGTAATTTTAATTGATAATGGTTTACTTTAGTTTATCTTCACGCTGTGTCCTCTACATTGATATGTGGCAGCCTAGTGTTAGGGCAATGTGTTGTGGCGGAGTACAACGCCGAGCTTTACCACGTTACCAAAACAAGGAAATGAAAATACTAAATATTTCATTCCCCGAATGAAATATTACACGAAAATATACCTACACATAACCGCATGTCTGCGCCCTTGCGCTGCTATGCTTGAAAGTCTTTCCATTATGATGTAAGGGAAAATTGAAGAATATTCATTAAAATGCATAATTCGAATGTATTATTTATTATTATTACGTTATTTATGGATCGAACGAACTACTATAGTTAGTTTTGCCTACAGACTGATATAGAAATAAACAAATATAACATCATGCAAGCATTAGCGGTATGAGAGAAGTGACTTAGTTGATACTTGTATAATAAAATCAGCGACACTGAATGTTGATCTACATGGTATGTAATATGTCTGTCTGATTTTGATGACAGTGAAAAAAAATAAAGAACTATTAAGGCTCTCAAAAATTATAAGATGCCTAATAAGCTCAAAATATTCTTAAAGATATCATATAATACATTCCACTTAATAATTTAAATGTAAAATCCTGAAACGTTTACAAAAATGGATGAATCGTGAGTTAGCGGCTTATCCGAGAGCGATTTATTCAAACGAGCAATAAATATTCAGGAGTAATTAGCCGACGTCGCGTCGTGCACCGTCGACACACTCGCACGCCTCCCTCGCGCACCGTCGACACACTTGCACGCCTCTGCGTGGCTCACGATAATCCCTATGACGGTAGATTAACAGATATCTTTGAAAGCCTGAAAAATTAAATTTCCAGTCGCTTTTATGGTATACCGTCCGTTCCCCACTTTCGTAGAGTTCACTTAGGCTACTTACACGATCCATTTTTCTAATTCGACATTAGGTCCGCCTTTTTTTTATTGGAGTATGAAATAATTAGTGCAATATAAACATTCATATATTTCCAAAAGAAAAAAGACAATATTTTTTTCTAGAATTTGTAACGTAGATATACAATATCAACAATGTCATGTATAAATTACCTGACCTGATTAGCTAACGGGGTTGTATTACAAGACCTTACAAACATCTCCCTTGGGCCTCGTTATATACAAGTAAAACAAGATGGCGGGATAAGCTTAGTGGGAATGCTTAATTTTCCTTTAAAAGTTACAAACGAGATTTTTAAGCTTTTTGTACGTGAAATAGTTGACTATAACTATTTATTAAATTGTATTATTATTAATGAAACTAGTATTGTTTTTTTTATAATTGTTACATTAAAGTTAGATGAGATAGTGTGTGGCGTTGAGTTCTGCCACTCAGTTAATATAAATATTTAAAATTAACTTATAGTTCATCTAACGAATTCATCAAGCAATTCACTAGAGCCAACGCGACGGTTGTGGGATCGATTCTTAACGGAGGAATGGATTTTTTTATATTATCATTTCTCGCTCTGGTAACGAGGCAAAGCGCGACATTGATTTCAGCCACTCATGGTTCAATGGTAATGTCTCAAGAACAACGCGGAAAATGGAGAAATCTGCAATGTGGGGGGGGGGGCGGGGCGGTACAGCGTAAAGTTGAGAAAAATTAAACCATCGGCACTCCGTCATAATTTTATAAAATCATATAAAATGTATTATGAACTACACTCGACTTGAATATTAATACTTCACTGGGTATATCGGAGTATTGTTCTTATTACATTGCGGTAAAAAAAATAATTAAATAAGAGTTGAAAAATAACACCTAAACCAAAATTTAATTTAAAAACTTGACTACTTTATATATACTTATATATTTTATCAAAACTTCACGTTGTATCCCGCACGCAGCAAGGTAGACAGATGGAAGCTAATGTTAAGACACTCCGTTCCTCATTTTCCATCAAATTCTGGAGCCATTGCCTTTCCAGAGCGAAGAAATAATTACATTAAATAATTAATTTCTCGAATGTGAATCGAACCCACAATCTGTCGCGTTTACAATCACACGCCAGTTCCGCTGCGCCACAGCTGGCATTAATCGGATATAAAGGATAATAAATTGAGGAAAAAAAAGCTATTATCAGATTCTTAAATATTAATTTAATTAAAACAGATGATATTTTGATAGATAATATCGTCATGTTCATTGCTCAGCTTAGTTGCGAATAGTGTCCATATTTTGTGTACATTCTATTATTGTATTGAAAATTAGGATTATTTATACAAATTGAGTAGACAATTATTAGTCTAATAAGTAGGCGCTACCTCTGTAAGTATGCATACCGTCTTAACTACATATTACACTAATACTCCTCAAAATATCAGCTTTGCTAAAATGACGTAGATCTGAGGGCCCTGGGATCGCAGTCTAGAGGCTATTGTGTTACCGATTGATGTACTATTATAGACATCAATAAAATATTAATTCTGTTTTCATAAAAAAATAACTGAATCTGAAGACATGCCCTGCATCTGAAACCCATAGCAATAAAATAATAAACGACAGCGACGTGGTACAATTGATAGAAATCAATAAAATATTATTTTATTCTCATTGGAAAATAATTGATAAGATCTCAATAGAAGAAAAGATGCATAAAAAGTACAGAGTACGAGTACGTCTATTGTAAGTTTCATATTCTTCCATTTCGCAAAAGGCACTTGAATTTTATATACCGATATCAATCTTGTATAAACAGGTACTAACTTGAAGTAACAACTAACTTAAAGTATCGTTGGATTGCTTGAATTGATGTCACGTGATTTTTCTATTTTTTGTGACGCGTTTGAGATGTAGGATGTGAATTCGTATTCCCGTAAGAAAATATTGATTAAATTTTGGGGCCAGTCGTGGCGCAAGGGCACAAAGTATGACTGTAATAAACGCGACAGATTGTGGGTTCGATTCTCACTCGAAGAAATGAATTATTTCATACTTCCATTTTTCTGCGTTCTGGTATCAAGGCAAAGCGCGGCGTTGAGTAATGGGGAACGGAGTGTCTTACCACTGGGTTTCCTCTGCCTACCCTAATATGTGCGGTATATAGCGTGGAACTAAGAAAAAATATTGATACTCACAGCTCACTATTATTAAGCCTCATATTTGTTTTTAAATCTATATTGGGGGCCACTTTTTATACAGTGAATAATGTACGCAATGAAAATTAGTTATATAATTTAGAATTTCTTATCTACGCACCTTAGCCTCACAGTGGGTTCCAATAGGATTATATTGGGAGACGTTTAACGCCATGTTATATAGTCTTTATCGCTAAATGAACTGTAATATTGTTTTAATTCGATCTATGTTCATAACAGCAACGAGCGAACTATTTAAATACCATTATTGTTGTATTTTCAACTCCTTAACTGACAAGGAAAAGTCAATGCTATTCAAAATAGTTCCACAAATTTCTCATTAAATAAAAAACACATATTTAATATATTATAATATAATATTTTATATAATGAAATTTATGGAAAATCGTACATATTTAATATAAATTTCACTCCATATATTCTCTACATAATTTAAACAAAAAACACCCCCAAATAAAATATTTCTTCCAATTTCTCCGTTTCAAATACCTTTCACTCCAAGAACTGGTCATCAGGTGAGCTTCATCCGTATTCAAAGCGTAGTTGTAGTGTTGAGCGACCGGCGGAGATCGCCTCAAGATTCGTGGGGACGTGACCCGACTGCCGACGGCTAGGGATGTTCTCTCTGAAATACATGACATTTGGGCTATGTGAATGAAAAAATGACATTATTTGTTTCATTAAGGTGAGTATGAAATATAAAATATTTTACTATAACACTCTTGTGAATCTTTAAATACATATTTTTTTTCCTTTTTAGCTTCACATTGTATCCCGCACGTTGCGGGGTATGCAGAGGCAGCCTGGGTGGGGATTGAACCCACAATTTGTCCTTGTTTACATGTACTCGCTTGTGCCCTTGCGCCACGGCTGGCTTAAATTTTTTCCTTTTTTTTTGAGGATATAATAAGCAATTCTATAGGTGTTGTTTGTTAACTGAGATTATGATTTATTTATAAAGATTCAAAGAAATGCCTATATGATAAGTATAAATATTTTTAAATTAAATTTTGTTTACAAAAAATATTGGATCAGACATTAGTAATCTTAGTTACATTTAACACTAAAATCAATGGTGCCGACTAGCTTGGGTTAAAAAGACTAGTTAGTCACTTTCTACCATTACCTATTAGAGAAAAATATAACCTATGACTAAGGATTTAAAGTAATTAGTATTTCATACGTTTTAAACATTGAAATATAACGAACAACACTATTTCACCGACGGAGATGCTCGTATAAGTAGATTTTATTCAGCTGAGTTTGCAGAACCAATTAGTTATGTTTGAGTGCATCAAGGATACTTGCTGCTTTATTCGGAGAAATGCTACGAAATACCATGTCAACCTGGATGCAATTTTAAAATCTATATATGTATTTTTAAATCTTTTTCTTTCGTATTAGAGCGAAGAAATGAAAATATTAATGAATAATAATTAATTCTCCCGAGTAGGAACCGAACCCACAACTGTTACGTTACAATCAGAGATTGCCTATGATGATAAGGCCTTATCACCATAGGTAATCTTTTCCAGGCGGTTTTAAGGCAGCATTCACACAATTTTTCATTTGTTTTATCTTGTATCTGTTTTATGTTTAATTTGGTGTAATAAAGTATTAAATAAATAAATAAAATATAGTTAAAAAAAATAAATCAGCTTCACGCACGTGTGTATCCCGCACAATGCAGAGTAGGCAGAGGGAACCTAATGTTAAGACACTCCGTTCCCCACTTTCTGTCGAATTCTGGAGGCATTGCTTGTTGAGCCGCGCTTTTCCTTGATCCAGCCTTACCAGTACTTAGAATCATCTTATACTTATGTCTTACTTATTGTCTTATGTCTTATTGTCATCTTATCTTATACCTTGACGCCCCACGAGAGTTGTTCACAACGTAATCTACAAACGCAAGGTTTTTGGTAAGAGAAGCTAAATGACTGTGTGAATATAGTGTTATATTTTTTTTACTTCCACGCTGTATCCTGCACACAGTAGGCAGAGGACCTTTAGTTGAGAATCTCCGTTTCCTATTTTCCGCTGGATTGTGGAGATATTGTGTGTCGAGTTACGGAACTCAACGTCGCGTTATTATAATTCTAATTGGTGTTTTTAATTTGCAATATATTTATAATATTTTAACAGTTAATTGAAAAAAAAATGTAAATACTAAAAGATGTACATAATAAAATGATTTTCAAACGATTATCACAGCGTTTAACTACAAATAGAGATATGGTATACCTACAATAGTTTTATCTTTATCTTAATATCTTAAAGCAATGTGATAAAATTGTATTAAAATAATACACCTATTAGAAGCTTTAAAAGGAAGCTTTCAAGCAGGAATTATACTTGGGACGGTTTAAGTGTAGATAAACGCTTGCAAACTTGAGGCCTCTATTCCATTCCCTTAGTATTCAGAGTTCGTAACCCATAATTTGCCGTCTAGTACCAAGGGCGAAGCACAGGGGTCCCTCAGGGCTGCCTGCCATTTGGGAAATATTTGACGTATAACGTTAATGGCAAGCCCGAAACTAAACTGAATGTTTGAATAATTTATTGATGTAATAAGCTTATTTAATTAGAGACGGGTTAATTGGTTTCTGAATCTCAGATAAACTCAGGCGGTTGATCAGACGCAGAAACAAAGCGATGAGACGACACGACAAATATCCGACTGACGATAATCGTAGGAAATACAATAGGTAGGAGGAGAGTTCGATTCGAATTCGAACTTCTGCGCGGTGAGTCGTGGGACAAAAAGCTCGAGGGGCTCGCGCCATCGCACCAGGCATTCTGGGCGCTGTCGCGCGCTTTTAGAGTCGATTGTCTCTCGACTATGCCTCCTCTGATTAGGTCCGATCAAACTATTGCTGCCGATGACACCGAAAAAGCGGAATGTCTCGCTGACAGTTTCGAGGCTCAATGCACCCCAAGTGGTCAGCCCTGCGACCCGAGCCACATCGAAAGAGTTATTACAGCATGAGGCACTCGTGGCAAAGGGGAACTAGCATGTAGGTGTAGGCGCGACGGTTGTGGAACCGATTCCCACTCGAAATTCTGTGGAAAGTGGAGAACAAAGTGTATTAACTCTAGGTTCCCTCTGACAACTCTGCAATATGCAGAATAACGCGTGAGGCTAATAAAAATGACACCTACACCAAATTTTAAAAATTTTGCGAAACAAACAAATATTTGTGACTGGGTTACAACACGACTGATCGATAAACGAACTCTGATATTAACATATTTCATTACAGTAAAAGCGAATTTATTTAATGCCAAACCAAGAGAAGATCCAAAATTCCATCCGAATTGTGTAGATGCAGCGCTCGTTTACATAAGATTTATGATGATATACGACGCGATGGACTCTTGTGCATGACGTGGAGGTTTGCTTTTAAGTGATTAATTAATGCCGGAACTAATTCTTATTCATTTAACGAATTCATATTTAATTTTATACTTAAATAATGAAAATGATTTTTGTAATACCTAAAATCGTATATTGCGCTTGGATTTTCGCTCGCAAAAGCAGTTTTTTTATTGAACATGAGCCGAAAGCAGAGAAATCAGAGAAATGACTCATGTACGTACTATGTTACCTTCGGTGTCTGTTTGGTAAATAGAAATATAAAGCCAGATGGCTTTGCCTCTTAATTTCCTCTTCCTGTCTTCCATATATTGGAAGGTGAGGTATACCTCATCTAGGATGATATTAAATGTGATGTCAATCTTACCACAGAGAAAAAGTAAAAGTATGTATTTTTAACATAAGTATATATATCATGAATAGGAATCCAACCTACTACTATCTTGTGATTTAAAATGCGACGGCTGTGAGTTCGATTCTTACTCGGGGCAGTGAAATGTTTAATATTTTATTTTCTTGCTCTGAGTTGAGAGTCTTTCGTTGAGTTCCGCCACTCAATTAACAATCCCTCCAGAATTCGTAGAAAAGTGGAGAGTGGAGTCTTAATGGGGAATGGAGTGATTTAACACTAGGTTCCCATGTTCTCCCAGCCTATAAGCAAAATACAGCATGAAGCTATAAATACCTACTACTATCGCTTGTACTCAGACACTTCTAATAGTCTCACAACAACGTCGTCACAGAGAGCATCTATCTATCTATACAAAGTATATATCAGGCTGGAGGGCTGGACCCACCATTGAACGACCCACGTCATGTTTACGCAGAGCTCGCGGTCTGCCTCCTTGTAATTACCTCATGTTTGGAAATCGCCTATTGTGACAGTCATTTGCATATTCGTACTGCCTAAATGTTTCGTTGCCGTCTTTAATTCGTATAAGAGGACAATGGTAAGCTATATGTATAATGTTCATTATATATATCCGCTTCACGCTGGATCCCGCACACACCAGGATAATCAGAGGGAACCTAGTATTAAGACACTCTGTTTCGCAGTTTCCACCGAATTTTTCAAAGCATTGCGTGTTGAGTGGTGGAACTCAAAGTCGGGCTTTTGTCTTGCTGCCAGAGTGTAGAAATGAAAATATTAATAAATGCTAATAATTCTTCTAAGTGGGGATCAAACACACAACCGTCGCGTTATATTCACCCCCTCGTACCCCTGCGCCACAATGTTTTTAATTAACATTTTTGAAGATGGATAACGTCTTTAAACAGCACTAATGTCACAGTGTTAAATATCATACGATATGAAGATACGCAAAGGAGGAAATAAATCAATTTTATAAAATTGTTTATTTAAATATTTAGATTTTATAGCTTAACGTCGTATTCCCCTGTATGCTAAGACTCTCCGTACACCTAACAGTACCTCAAGAAATTGAAATGGAACGAACGTGTCTTAACACTAGGTTAGCAGGCTCCCTATGCCTACTCTGCGCTTGCAGGATACAGTGTGAAGATAAATAAATAAAAAAAAATTATACATTTTTTTCCCTAAGACTAAAAGAAAACTGATTGTTCATACAATGTCTTATACGAAAAGAAATTCTAACTTTTAATAATACTTTCCGACAAAAATAAAGAAAAATCAAACCCAAACTTCAAAACTTTTGAAGCCTTAAAAAACGGGTGCCTATCCCGCTTTTTCAGTTCAGGGGAGCTAACTAATCCTAAACACACTGGCACTAGCGGATTGACTGCCCGCTTCATGTTTATGCAGAGATCGTGGTCGCATCGATGGGTGCGGCTCTTAATATCTTTTTGGAATCTTTTTGGTTAGCCGTAGAATGAAGGCAACTCCGGTGGATTTAGGTGAAATAAAGTGGAATATTTTTGTTTATTATTTTTCATCTTGTATACTATTTTTTTTTCAAATTATTATTATTTTCCTTTTCGTATTTATCGCAAGTTTCGGATTAGTATCGATAATGTCAAGCATAATTTTTACAGAGAGATACTACAAAGAGACGCTATGTTATAAATACTTACAATTTTATTTACTGTACCTGGAAAATATCTATATTAAGCACAACATAAGAGAAGGCATAGGGAATTTGTAAACTTAGTGTTAAGACACTCTGTTCTCATTAAGTCACATTCGTCTTAACCCACTTCTCTTCAAATTCTTGGGGCATTGCTTGTTGTTACAGTGACGGACCTCAACGCCGCCATTTGCCTCGTTAGCAGAGCACGAAAATGAAAATCTGAAATATTTCATTTCCTCGAGTGGGATTCGAACCTACGACCTGTCGCGTTTACAATCGCACGTCTCTAACATTCCACGCCACGACTAGCCTCAATATTATAACAATATTAAGTATGGAAAAAGAGATTATTTCTCATCTCGAAGATACTTATTTTCTTGCCTTATACTATTATTTTCTTGCCTTACAATAATTATTTATTTATTTATTTGCAATATAGTATGTATGAGTGTGTATTTATGTATGAACATATATTTATATGTATATATATGTGTGTATTCATATGTTGCGTATATTTGTATCCACTATTATTTATTTATAAGGTAATTATTTAATTTTTAGTTATTTAATTTTTTTTTTGTTTTTATATTTTAAAATTGCACTAGCCCGTTTCTCTTAAGACTAATTTCTTTCTTCAAGGGTTGTCTGTAAGAGATTGCTATCAGCAATAAGACCGCCTTTGCACGCTCTGGAATTATTTTAAGATTGTTCTCTATTTTTATCTGTAACAGCTTTGTGTGCAATAAAGTTTTTCTATCTATCTATCTATCTATACGATTATAGAAATATCATAAAAAGCTCCTTAAATAAATATTCCGGATTCTCATTTTGTGCCTCGCCATTGAATATTGAACATCTCCATACGACCGGAGTGATCACTGAGCTTGAACGTGCAAACGTCATGCCTAAAAAATAAATTTAATCAATTTGTAAAAAACTTGTTGAATTTAAGACTGTATCTATTGTGACATATATTCTCCATATAAAAATGTACATGGTATAATTAAAGTTTTAAGATAGATAGATTTTAATTCCTGATTAGGGTTCAATGAAACATTTGTTATTTTCAACTTTTTTTATTCTGTTAATAAGGCAAAATTTTTCGGCGAAAAGTAGGAAACGGAGTGTTTTTTAATATCAAAAGCATAACAAAATTATATGTAAATTTAGTATATTATAACCTACATATATATAATTCGAGATAGGCGACATTTAATATTTTGTAATATCATCATCAAAGCTAGTCAATAAAAGTTGTTTTTATGTTCAAATACAAAGACTGATAGTCTAATACAACGAATTATTTTTAGATGGTACATTCACTTTGAATAGGAAAATAAAATACTTTTCCTATTGTATCTAAACAAAATGTAACATCTGAAATAACTTCTTCATAATTTCTAGTAGGTGGGTTATTAGTGTTAAAATTCTTATTATTTCTTGTCGCTCTAAAAGATCGGGATCGGGCGTTTGAATATCTTCCTGCCGTAGAACACATTTCCGTTAAAGGACGAAGCTGTAAAATAAGAATACTAGTCGTCTTACTCTATCAACATTCTATAAAACAAATTTTTTTTTTAGTCTCACGCTGTATCCCGCACACAGCATGGTAGACAGAGGGAACTTAGTATTAAGACACTACGTTACTGGTACTCCGACAAATTCCGGAACATTGCGTGTAGAAAGCGAAGGAATGAAAATATTAATTTGGGAATCGAACCCATAACCTGTCGCGTTGACAATCACTCTCTGTGCTCCTGCGCCTCGACTGGAATTTAATCTTTAGTACAAAAAGTTCTATAAAAAGATTCAATAAATTTATTAAAAGCTGGTATAACGTTTACTTTCTCTACGCTCTCGTAAATTGAATGTAGCTATAAAAAAACTTACGCTTATTTTTAAACATTTTTAAAGTGTTATTCCACACTTAGGATTTTCTAAATAAGTATTTAACTTACGCTTAATTTATTTTCACAACCAGTCACATTTACAATCACTCCCTTGCACCCCTGCGCCACTACTGGCCTCACTAAACTACAAAACATAAACTAAAATCGGCTCAAGTGTCGAAGCGATATGCTGGACCTATACCTACATTTACGTCAATAGATTTTCATTTAGCATCGAATTGTTTCTAAGAGATTGATGGTGCCATCTTCCATGATAGATTTAATAGAGAACTGGTTTTATGACGTTGTTTAATCTTATATAAATATTTTCGATTGGTTTATTTTAAATTCGATTAGTTTTTGGCGTTATTATAAGTAAAAGATTGTACCAGAGCGGCGTCAAGATTTTTATGTACAGATAATCCATCTTTTCTCTACATCAATAAAGTGCTTTATACAGGATGGAAGTGTGTGCATCACTTTAAATGAAACCATTGTTTTAACTACTTCATAAAAGCTTAATACAATTATTTTTTTTTCCCAAAAATGACAAAGTGATTTTTTCAAACAAAATAAATAATACAATTGTCGTTTTAAAATTAAACGCATTTGTAAGGACAACGCACGCACACATAAACCTATCAAAGGAACACCGCCGCATACGCCTCATTCCGAAATCGAGTCGTAGGTATTGGCGATAAAGTTCAAATGTGTTTAACCGTTAGTAGTTTTTTTATCGTAGTAAGTGTTTACATTATTGGGATCTATGCGTAATCGGGTCACACGAGATACAGGTATGGATAAAAATCGTGAAATGAAAAAAATCCTACGTGCAAATTGTTGAGACATCTTGATTAATTTCTTTATGTATGGGTTTAAAATATTATACACTATATGCTGTTTCCGTAAAAGGAGCGCTGCCTCTTCCAACTCGTATAATAAATTTAAATAAAGAAAACGAAAAATGAATAATAAAAAAAAATAAATTTACCATTTCCGCAATTTCTAAAAAAATAACCAGAAAATCTAATTAGAAAAAATAGCATTATTTCAGTATTTTAAGTCAATATAAATGCTGGAAACTAAGTTACCCTATATCGTATGATTTTTCTTTAAAGTAAATAATAAATTATATTTTGATTTTTCATCAAAAAGGTTTTAACAAAATTGCCCATTACAACATTTATTGTAATGGACAATAAAAAAAACCAACATCATAATATAACAATCCTATTACACTCGATTAATCGTACGACCGTTCTAATGGCGATACTTTACCCGTAGCCGGGTAACGTGTAGCACCATACGTCACGTCTTTCGTGGACGGCGATTCATTTGCCACCGGCGTACGTCCTACAGCGTACAGCGTACGTCATACAGCGTACAGCGTAACTTAAAAAAAAATGTTAAAAACATCATATCATGTTTGAGGAAGCACTGGCTTAACCGGTAAGTGGTATAATGTAAATAAAGTCATCGNCTCCTCTAACTTCATGATATTAAGTTACCCTTTCAGTGGATTATATCCCAACCCAGTTACGCGACTATTTTCATAGTCGTCGATTGATCCTACGGCCAGAGGGCCTCGCCCTGATGCCGTCTCCCCTCTCCCCCCTCGGGGGTGAGAGAGAAGAACATATATGTTGAGTTAGTAACTTAAAACGCGGGCAGGCCGATCCATATTACAAAACAGGCTTGATCGTGAATTTCTTCTCGTGACATTTTATTTTCGGAACAAAGTTTGACAAGTCGACGATTTTACACGATAAAAAGTAGATTTTTTTTAAAAATAGAGTTTTTTTGTCTTAAGTTTTTTAATAAATTTATAAATGTTTATGAGGCTTAAAATTAGTTAAAATTTTTGACATTTTTATTACGAAAAAAATAAAAAAAGGAGTTAATAAGTTGCTGCAAAATATTTAAAAAGCATCTCCAAACTGTATACAATATATAAGTATTTAGTATGAAGTAATCGTGGTACCTTTTTATAATAATTGTTTAATATTACATTTCTGATAATAGAATAGAAAAAAAACAACTTTTAGTAGGTACACGTCTGTCAATAAAAATAAAAAATATATATTGAGTAAAAACCTGTTTTCATCACGAATAAATAAACAAAACAGTGTAAGAAACATTTTCTAATGACTGACCAATAATGACCTTTTAAAACAAGTTTACGAATTGTTAAGTTCGAACGATTAACCAAATATAAAGATGGTCTGCACCGCGCCGAATGAGCAGTCATCGTAAAGAAGACGTAAAGCGCTAACACATCACACCGTCGAATACGGCTGAGCGGGTGAAATAGCTCGCCATTAGTTAGCTATCGGTGGATTGAGGCTTTATTTATATTTGAGTTATTTATATTTTCATTTTTTAAATTTTATGGATGATTTTCACATAGAGTAAAAAATATATGTTTTGATTTTTAATTCAAAATTTAAATTCGTTATTTTTTTATTAAATGTGAATTATAAAGTATCAAAGAAAATACTTCATGTTTCCTAATTACCTTTATAATTTAAAAGCATAAAATATTAATAATCTTTATTTAACAAAACGGATTTATCAAAAGATAAACAAAATGAATAGATGGTAGGTATCTCGCCAGTTCGAAAGCTTCGTTGAATTTCAAGCATCGTCGAAGTAAATACAAACATTCATCTCGTAGTGGAATGAATTGTGGCCCCTTGAATACTTCAATGGAGGAAGTCAACTAGCTAATTCTACTATAAATACTTATAATTTATTAAATTGTAATTTATTTAGTTGTATTTTATTTAATTAAAAAATACTATTAATAAAATAATTAACACTCAAGTTATTTAAATTAGTTAAAAAACAAGTGTATAAAATCACTGTAGCTGTGTGAAATCAAAAAAATCATATCGCTATGTTCAAATTTTTATACGTTTTCTAAATATACTTATTTAGAAAACGTATAAAAATTTGAACATAGCGACTCGAACCCGCGCCTCCTAGAAAGCGACCAGGAGGTCGACACTTTTAACTACACTTTCTAAATACACTACATTTTCTAAATAAATATTTTTCTTTCCTAAGTGTGGAACTTAAAAAAAAATGTTAAAAATATCATATCATGTTTGAGGAAGCACTGGCTTAACCCGTAAGTGGTATAATGTAAATAAAGTCATCGTTGTCCTTCGAAGCGATTTTTTTTTTTTTTTATTGTCAGTGATGCGAGCATTTCGCGAAAGTCCCATTTTTATATAAACTGACTTCCTATCCCTATTTAGTCGGAATTTAAATGCGGTTGTAGGTTCGATTCCTACTCAGGATAATAAATTATTTTTATTTCCTTGCTCTGATTACAAGACGATTGATTAGTTTCGCCACTCAACACGCAATGTCTCTAAAATTAGGCGGAAAATGGAGAATAAATACACTGGTAGCGTAAAGCTAAACTCTATGTTATACAGTAATAAATGCACTGCTACTACAACTTTGTTTCTTGTAAATACGAAAAACAAGGTTGTAGTAACGGTGCATATACAATATAAAGGTATATACATATATTGATAGATCCAAAATAGTATTCCACAATACGGTGTAATTTTTCAACATTAAAAGCCAATACGTCGAGTCGCATCACACAGTAAGCTGCATTTGTAACCGACAGTTCGTGTCGTACTTAGTTAATGGCAGGAAGGATCAGTGTATGTATATAGAATACGATATTGTTATAAGCTTTTATTGAATTATTCAAAGCTAAGGTTAGATAAATTTTGTTTGTATATTTATTGGAAAGGAGTAGATACAATAACAAAACAATTAGTAAATAAATTGAATGAATTAGTCCTTGCATTTAGATATACAACAAGTTAGGTAGAGAAAACATAGTGTTAAGATATTCCGTTCTCCACTTACCGCATTATTTTTGAGACTACGTTGTTAATAAACTACAGATCTCAATGCGGCGCTTACTCTTGTTATTAGAGCGAGAAAATGAAAAATATGTATAATCATTCCCCAAATGGAATCTAACACAAAACCATCGTTTCAGGTAAGTCACTATTCTATTGCACCACGACGGCTTCAACATTCCTCTTCGGCCCTATGGGGTTTACGTACATATTTCTATTCTGGTCCGCAGTATCGTGGATTACGTAGTTAACGGATGGCGATAACTGTGGATTTCCGCATTTTCGAGGCATTGTGTTTTGAGTGGCGGAACTGAACGCCGGGCTTTTTTGCCTTGGCAATAGCGAAAAAAATAATATATTAATAAATAGTAATTCATTCCCTCGAATGGGGATCGAACCCACAATCATCACGTTACAGTCACGCACTTGTGTCCTCGAGCCACGGCCTCAAGTATTATACATTCTTTGTAAACTAATATACATAATTACTACATATCTATGCCTAATAACAAGTATTTTAGCAAAAATGTGTATCTGAGCCGATAGTGATTAAAAATTGATGTTCCATAAGATTGATGAGCTCGACTCCTCCTTTAGGTTGCCGACATGAGTCGCATTTACTGTGATGGCTTTTTAATATTATTTACTCTTCTTTTAATTGCATGGCGTGTTGAGTTGCGCCACTCAACTCAACACGCAATTCCTCCAGAATTCGCTGCAAAGTGGGGCACGGAAGTGACTTAATGGAAACGGCATGTCCTAACACTACGTTCTCAAGTTCCCTCTGCCTATCCTACTTTATGTGTGGGATGCAGCGCATAACCATAACCATGTACTTATAGAATACTAATAGCAGAAAAAAGAGTTACAATTAAAATTTGGGTCAAAATTGTTTATTTAAAATGTATATTTTGTCGCTTGTAAAATAATTTTCACATCTAATGATGAAAACGATAGTGATCAATTGTTGAAACTTCTAAATGTATGTTAGAAAACATTAAAACATATTTTAAGCTTCACATTGTATTCAGCAAAAGTATTAAGCCCGAATAATTGAGGCCCGAATAAATCAAAGCCCGAATAAATAAAATATTTACATACATATAACCTTCGAGTCTATTTTATGAAATTTTTAATATTGGATAGTTCTGAAACACCTCGTAGTAGGTAACAATTATAGGGCTACCTATAATTGACCGCTTAAAATAAAATATAATAAAATATTTCTCGGGTAGTTTGGTCAGCTTCACGCTGTATCCCGCACACAGCTTAGCCTCGACACCAGAGCGAAGCAATGGAAATATAAATTTAAGTAAATATTTCAACTCCTCGAGTAGGGATCGAACCCACAACCAGCCGGTTTTACAGTCACACTTCGTCCGGCTGCGCTACGACTGGCTTCAATTATAGTAGTTTGGTGATGGATTTTATCACACTTCTCTGTCTTTGCCTCCAGAATTGGCCGGAAAGTGGGGAACGAAACTATCTTAATGGAAACGGAGTGTCTTAACACCAGGTTCCCAGGTTCCCTCTGCATACCCTGCTACAGGATACAATGTAAAGCTAATTAATTGAGAATATTTATCTTTAGAATATGTTATTTTAG
Organism: Heliconius hermathena; assembly: GCA_013403705.1. Lineage (NCBI taxonomy): Eukaryota > Metazoa > Arthropoda > Insecta > Lepidoptera > Nymphalidae > Heliconius > Heliconius hermathena. Next base: position 15,054 of record JAAIXJ010000885.1, on the reverse strand, counting down.
AAATTTTAAAGCTAAAGCTGCGGAAAAAATCATAGTGTTTTGTTACTATATATTTATATAGCTTACTGAACTAATAAGACTGTCTCTAACTAAGAAAAACATATTTTTATACACAAAAAAGAAAAAAAAAATAAAGTGACATGTTTCTGTTTATTCTCAATAAACAAAAATCATTCTCTATTACTCGTGATTCTTTTTCACACAAAATGATTTATAGTTCCTCTCCTTATTTTTATCATATATTTTCCCTTAAAAGCGTCGATTTAGTGCAAATACACGTTATAGATGAAAAATTATTGCACGCATCATAAATTGTGTCGAACCAGACGGTACATACGCTGCACACTTTCATATTTTATTTAACGTTCGGTTGTAAAATATTTTAAGGTACTTTATAGAAAAACAAATATTGGAAACTATATTTTACCTTCGACAGTCGATATTTAATAGTAAGAATTAATTCTTATATAATATAAGTACATAAGAAAGAAAAAGAAAACACCACAGAAATAAAGAATACAATGATAAAGAATACTAACTAGTGTAGTAAACTAAATAACTACTTGGTAAGAAGTTTGGACGCATTGTATGTTGAGTGGCGGAACTTAACACCGTGCTTTGCCTCGCCAGCTAAGAAATGAAAATATGAAATATTTCATCTCCTTGAGTGCGAATCGAACTCACAACGCTTACAGTCAGTACAGTACTGTTCCACTCTTGCGCCACGGCTGACCTTAATTAATTAGAAATGGAATTTACTAAGAACTATATATACGGCATAATCTAAATATACGGCTGAGCGAGTAAGCACCAAGGAATCAATGTCAATCCGAAATGACTGCGGTCGACGAATAAATATGACACATTGAAATTAATAAGTTGATTGATTTCGATGTGATTTGTGCAATATTGCATTTATATCATTTCATACTACCTATCTACCTTACTTTTTGTATTATTTTTTTCTTCTCCCATCCCATCATTAAATGTTGTTTTCACTCAATAATTATACGCCTTTAGGTTGTTAAGAACGGATAGTAATCTTTAGATTCACGATTCACCTGAACCCCTCACGCCACGTTTTGTCTGGTTACCAGAGCGAGGAAATGAAGATAATTAATTTGTGGAAATTGAACCCACAGTCATTGCGTCCAATGTCAGAGACCCGGTCTCAAACCCGGTCCCGGTTTTTTATCTGAATTTAAAGTCTATGATTGCTTTGTTATCGATACTATCTTTTTAATAAAATAATAATAATAATAAAAAATCGACACTATCCTTCTAAAAAATAAAGTGTAAAAACTTAATAATATAATTTACACTTTCATTTACTGTCTCGATATTTTTGTAAAGTAAATAAATGTTTTATAAACACTAGTTATAGCTTAGAATATTTAAAATATATTCTGCAAAATTTTAATAAAAGAGAAATAAATTAGCTTAGTGGAACAGTAATTCCAAAATAATTTTCACTTTCGTTATTTACTAATGAAAACCCGACCCGGCCGGCTTACCGTCTACGGTGTTTCGTTAGTCGAGGATTTTTCTGCCTCGGGCAAGTATTCGGCTTCAATATATCGGCTTAGCGGCCACTGTGCGGTGTTGTACCTTTATCAAGGTTTTCTTAATATTCAAAGTAAACTCAACCGTCGTAAAACCATCATGTTGCTTCTAATAGGGTTATTTAGTATAATATAATAGCGAATTGTTCATATTATATTATAGATTAGGTATACATTAGATTATACATTATACATTAAAATTTGTAAAATATTTTTAATGTTTAAATGTTAAATTTAGATACTTTATATATGGTCTAATTATTAATAGATTTTTATCAACGTTAGGTAGACTATAGCTGATAATATACATATATTCAGAAAAGCGCTCAAAATAAATAACTGTAAATCAAGCAAATGATACAAAATTGAAATAAAATATGTTTACAAAACCAAACAATACAATGTTTTGTAATTTTGATAAATATTTAGCATTACTTGCACCTGATGTGTATGAAAAGAAAAGAATGGAAGTTTTAAACTCGCACCATTAGCGTCCCAAAAGCAACGATAACGATTTTGTTCGTCAATTTGTTACCGTCGCCCCCAATTTATGACGTGTGGAATGATTTTTCAACATCCATAGCGTGTATTTGTATTAGCAGGAGAAATAAATAGCTAACGAGACCCTCTGGATCTCCTGCAACTGGGGGCGAGGAGATAAATCTTACGGACTCATTTATTTACTGTACGCTGAAATTGGGATAAAGTATATCCGTTTCTAAGTAACGTGGTTAGACTAAATTGGACTAACTACTTTGAGGGTATTTTTTTGATTGGTTGGAAAAATTTGGTAGCACATATTTTTTTCCTGTCAAAAGTATATTAAAATCTCCCTATAGAGATGCTTACTACATAAATAACTTGCAACAAGCAAATAAAAATTTCAACGTAGCTCAGTAAGATTTTTTTTATATTTTTTAACTATACAACCTCAGTAATTACAAATGAAAGGTATTTATTTGGCAAAATGTTTATTTAAAATCTATAAAAAATTGTCTTTCTTTTCTTTTATATTTTTTGTATATCTTTTGTGAAATATATATCTAAATCTTAATGTATTAAATAAATGTTATTATATTTTTTATATGAAAATTCATTTAATTTATATAGCCCAATAAAATGTACTTTATTTATTTATTATTTATTTTAACTCTTTTTATAGATTTATATGAAAAATATAATATTGAACAATTCTTACATTACACAAATGAAATAATCCTAAGAAATTAAGCCCTACACAATTACAATGAAAATGTTTTAAAAGACTTCAAAAGATATATTTACAATGTAAGGAGACCGCAGGAAAAAGAAATACGAATACTAATTTGTTTCGAGAAAAACCTGTTGAGAAGTGAGAAAATCATTTATTATACAATTTTACAACATGATTCCCATTTTTCACAAAGAAAGCGTTCAAGTAAATCTCAGAATTAACATTAATCAAGTCTATTTACATAAAAGTAATTCTTAAGGAAGTTTATTTATAGCGAGTGATATTTAGGAGTCAAGTTCAAGTCCCGTTTGTAAAAAAAACCTCTGAGTATGTTTGGTCTGGTTTTAGCGCGTGCGTTTTAAGTTATTTTCTTTGATATTAATAAGCAAGGCTCTAGTAAGCACAATGAAAGATGAGTCCGTTGTGGCGTAGTGAGGTAAGTGCGGCGATGAGTTCCACTATTGCAAAAATATATTATAATAATAGATATTTAATGTATGTGTATAGAATATACTTGAAAATATTTTTAGTAAAACATTTTTACCGCAGTAATTTACCTGAATTTTTTTTACCTATATTTTTAAGATAATATTTCCGACATATGACAAAGAACGCAGAAAGAATCTTGTCGTTAAATAGTTCACGAATTTTCCTTTTTTTTTTTGAGATTTTGTGAATCTCATTTACTCGATTGCTTGTTGTGCATATAAAAAAAATTAAAAGGCCTCAATAAAAAAGCTTGGTCATTCTTATTTTTATATTTAAACTCCCCTCGCCCATAGTTGGGTAGCAGCAGTGAGACAGTTCGTTGAGCACGGCCGCCGGCGACGCTCTGCCAGGCCGATGCGCGTCTAGCGACGGCTGTCCACTGGTTTTTTATTTTTTACTATGAAAACGCACGGGCTATATATTTCGATTTTGCGATAATTTCAATTTGAAAAGATGGTTGTAGTATTTTATAATTATATGAATAGTAGTTTGTGAAGTGGTTTCCGTCCGTTTTCCATGGAGTACAAAATGTAAAATCGCATTTCTGGTCCCCCCTAGAAATTTCAAGATAAATATAGTCTCTCAGATATGTTCTCCAAGGAATTCACATGAGCCTTACATATTTCTGCGCGAAATGTTCTGCAGGCTGTCAGTAATAATAATACAAATACAATTACAGTTTACTAATTTAGAACTATGTCTATCATCAGTTCATACATATCCTTCGAATTAAAGCAAGGTAACAAGGCAATAATGAACATAATATATTTTTTATTAAATACTGAACAAAAAAAACATTCTTTATTTTAATTTTACAGTAAGGAAGCCTTGTACAAATATTCGATTCCTTGGAACTATGATAAAAAGGCTGAGATTGAATCCCCACTTTTTAAATGTTGTTAAACAAATTACTGAAAGAAAAAATGTAACTGGTGATTTACGACTTATACACGACGTTTCGCCACACTTGCTTGGATTCATAATTTTTTTCCACCATCTCAGCCTTTTTCAGGGAAAACAGAAAAATATACTAAGTTCTACGTTTGAGTGATGCTATCGCGCCTCCTCCGCAGTGTGGCCACGCTGCCCACAATCACTCCCCTGCTTATTCAATGCGGTTTTATTTAAAGCATTTCTCGTATTTACATACGTCAGTTTACATCAGATAATTGTGTTATTTATTTTATTTTTTTCCAATGCTATAAATAGGTAGGTACTGTAGTGAGGGCACTTTTTAAATTTTACAAAATTAATTCCAATTTTATTATTAAGATATTTTATAAACATTCACTTTGAAATATTATGGGTTATCTATCTTTTATGACACATGTAAGAAAGGCTTCCATGTAAGAAAACTAAAAAAATATGAATGCATTTCCCATAACATTCCAGTTCAAATAATTTAAGTAAAAGGAAAAAAACATGTCTAGTATTTTTCTGGAAACCGTTTATACTCGACAGTATGACATGCCTCTTGATGTGGAACATAAATGTCGGTCAGTAAGGCACATCTACGTTGACCGAGAAACTAACTCATCGTTTATGTTATATTACATACTAAAATACTTATATGAGTTTTATATTATTATTCATCTAGAAACTAAACTGCATAAATGATACCAATGTCAATCGAAAAAATCTGACTTATTATATTAGCGGCAAAAAAGATATTAAAAAGTGTCGTAGTCGCACGCTTATACTGTAAACGCGACGGTTGTAGATTCTATTTCCACTCGGGGAAATGAAATATTTAATATTTTAATTTTCTCGCTCTGGTAAAACGTGGACTATTTCATAGAAAATTATTTATTTGTAAAGCTTTTTTGTTTTATCTACATAGCTGACGCAGAATACCTTGTTCCGGTTTGAAGCTTCAGTCGGCGAAATTTCTAACGTGAACAGTGTTCTATGTAAAGGATGTAAATTGCATTGCTCGTTGCTTTGATAAAAAAATTGAGTTTGTCCAAAACAATATTTAAAAACAGCTATTAATGGTCATCACAGAGTTAGATTTTTGTTCTCATGCTTCACTTTTTTTGTATTAGAAATTATTATTAACTTTAGCTATTTTCAATTTTTTAATTTTATTATAATTGTATGTATAGAAGAACCAGTTAAGTGTGAGATGAACTTGCCTATTGAGGGTTTCGTACCAATTTCAGATTGTAGGTCAATGGGAAGTACAACTTATAAAAGTTGACAAATATAAGTTTGCCCATATGCAATTACTTTTTTGTATTAAATAATTATAGACTTTCACTTGTAATGACTTTTTTCTATTAAATACTTATAAATTTTAACTTTTCGGTCTTTCCCTTTATTTGTATTGCAAAAATCCCTCCTGTTTTTACTTGTTAAGTTACAGTATCCTAAAAAACAGCTCTTGATTGTAGAGCTGTTTTTGCTTGCCTTAAAAATACAAAATATTCGTAAAAACGATAAAACGTAACGTAAAAATAAATTCATGTCTAAGAATTATTAATTTATTATATAAAACAACTCTTCTAAAAAGAAACAAAATAAAATCCAATTCCTAACAAAGACTTGAAACGTAACGAAATTTCCAACTTCAATATTAGTCCGGTCTGTAGTACGCTACAGGCTCGAGTCAGAACAGGGTTGTGTGTCAATTTTCATTTATAGTGAGAAGTGCGTAACAGCCTCGTCAGTGAAACCTTGCGATCTCTATCCT
>JAAIXJ010000925.1:13665-40556 GCA_013403705.1 Heliconius hermathena | reverse complement strand
CTGGCGCTTGCGCCAGACCCAACGAATCCATACTACTTACGATTAAGTATACTGACGCGGTAGTCCACGAAACACATTTATCAACAGCAAATATTTTTATACAATTAACTTATGCAATTATTTTATTTATATTAATTTATATAAAAAAAAAAACCTGTATTTTGAAAATTAAAATGTTTATTGACTTTACATAAATCACTCTAAGAATTTCTTTTTTGAAATTAATGACAAAGAAAAAATTACAATATCAATATTAAACATTACATATTTGCAAAGTTGACTATAATTTTAATTACAGTTTAAGGTATATAAACTAAATTCAATGGTTGAATACAAAATTAGACAGTCTGAAAGATACATCTATTTTCAACAATTATCAAAGGAAAATTGCCTTCGAACAATTACAGAAACAATATTAAACCTTTCTTATTTTTTTTGGATAAATTGGACATAGTTCTTTGTCATTTGTTTGAATACACCCACTTACTAGTATATCTGGATATCCTTGCCTGTAATCTTCCTAGTGCTATCACTATTAGCTTTTGACTATGTTTCACTGTATATATTTTTGTCAGTCCTTTATATCATTCAGGCCAGTCGTAGCGCAGGGGCCCTAACAGTGACTGTAAAATCGACTGGCTGTAGGTTCGATCCCCACTGGAAGCAATTAATTCGCATCATAAATTCGCTCTGATGTCAAGGCAAAACGGTCGGCGTGTCGGCGTTGAGTTGTTGCGGTGCGTTGCATTAAAATATATAAAAAAGGAACACTCGCTTAGCCATCATTTAGCCATTTTAGGCTTAGCGTCAAATTTTAAATATATTGAAGAATGTTAATAAAAATAATAATGATATATAAAAAAACTTAAAAAAAACAAGCGTTTATAATAACTAAAATCTAAATAATAACTTTATGAAATTACAAAAGCTTGTAGTGCATATAAAAAATATAAAATTAAAACCAAATAAATTTATTGGGCGTCACTTCGTTCCAATTAAGACACTTTCCTCTGAACTCTGTAGGCATTGCGTAGTGAATAGTGCAACTCGGCGCTGTGCTTTGTCTCGTTACTAGAGCGAGGAAATGTAAATAATAAATATCACTCCTGTGAGTGGGAATCAAACCCACTACCTTGTGCCCCCGCGCTTTGACAACCTCAACGACCTTACAATATAATAAACGTTTTTTATAAATATTTTCTATAATAATTCATAATATAATATCCAGAATTAAAAAAATAACATCATAGAATACTTTTGATAAAAAATTAAAAAGAGAGAAAAACGTAAACACGGTCTGGCCGCAGAATCCTTTCAAATTTTACGTTAAAAGGCCTCAAAAGCCACACATAATACATTGTAACAACATAACCGGAAGCCTAATTCAATAAACATTCAATCAAACATGGACGTCGATGTAGATTATTATGAAATGACATTATTATATAATATTATATTTCGAGCCCAAATTCCCCCAGAATCGAGAAAGGAAACGGAGTGTTTTAACACTATGGTTAAGAAACTTATGGTTCCCTCTGCCTATTCTACTGTGTGCGAGATACAGCGTAAAACAAAAAAAAGATAAAGGCGTTGAACCTGATAACGTTCACGGTTATAGGTTTGATTCCCAGTCCGTGGATTGAATCCATTCTATTTACTCGCTCTGGTAACGAGAGAAATTGAGGCGTTAAATTCCACAACTCACCATGCAATGTCTCAGTAATTTTATTGACAACGTGGATTAAGACATCATTAAGGCGCAATGAGACAGCGTCTGACTTCACTCTCCACTCGTCGTAATGATTATATTTATGTCAATGTCATTCCACCGCTGTAATTAGAAGGCGTTGAGTTACGTCACCTAATAGTTAGTGTCTCAAATCAAGACCCTCCTAATACAGAAAAAGCGTAATTTATTTTATATTAATCAACTTTCATATTTTGTGTAACAAGCAGAATGAATCCAGCACTGAATCAATTTTTTTTCCATCATCCTCAAATTCAAAAATAACTAATCGGTTGTGAGTTCGATTCCCTTTCGGGGAAATGGTATATTTAATATTTTCATGTTCCCCGCTCTGGTATATGAGGTAAAGGAAAAGGTCTCCAGAATTCGATGTAAAGTGGGGAATAGATGTATTTTAACGGAGTGTCTTATCACTAAGTCCCCAGGTTCTCTTCGTCTAACCTGCTAATTTGATTTGATGCCTATACTCTTTTACAATCACTTAATAGATTAATTTATAATTAAATCCATTTTTTATATATAATTCTTGTCAGGCCAGTCGTGGCGCATGAGCAAAAAATGCGACTGTAAACTCGACTGGTTGTGGGTTCGATCGCCACTCGAGGAAATGAAATATTTATTTACATTTATATTTTCATTTTCTTCGCTCTGGGTAACGCTCTGGGAACGGAGTGTCTTAACACTAGGTTACCTTGCCTCTGCGTACCTTGCTGTGTGCGGGATACAGCGTGAAGCTGTTTTATTTTATTTTATTTATTTTTTAATTCTTAAAAAAAATCTTTTGGTGAACACATCTAGTAAAGTAAAATCCTACTGCGACATCTGATGAAACATTTTCCATTCAAATGAATAGCCTGTCCCTTTGATCTTCACCAGGCTTTGGTGCATAGAACATTTTAATCGAACCTGTGATCGTTGACGCTTTATCGCGATAACAAGTTAATTGAGCGTATCTGAAACGGAATATGTGAGCTTTGATAATATATAAGTGTTTAGGGTTGGTTCATCAGATAATAATTATATATAATAAAAGCAAAATATATGTATTATATATTATATGAATTTTAGGCGTGTTTATGTGTGTGTGTGGTGCTCGGATACGGATACTCCCATGGAATGTGTTATATTCAATAACTTATTAAATAATTTTGCAATTTAAAAAAATCTTACGGTCTGAAACTAAAAATTATGTTCTTGTATTATCTTTATAAAATTCCACAGAATCCAATAAATTATGAATAAATTTAAAAAGCTTCAAAAATTTGTATTGTTTCATCATCACAGACCTTTTTTTTTTGTAGGCAGTAAAAAATATACCAATTTCACTATTCTACTTATTTATACTTTTAATAAAATCGTAAAGGATTGCTGTCTGTTCATGGGAGATATATAAGAAATATACATTGGGCACTTTGTAATTAATTTGTGGAAGTCGAACCGATAACCTTCGTGTTTACAGTCAGACACTGTGCCGCTACGTCATACGTCTTACAATAGCCTTCTAAATAAAGATTAGAAAAAATCTAATATTTACACAAAATGAAAGGCCGTTCACCGGAAGTGGGTGACAACCTTTACAAGTTACTAACCCTTTAGTACGAGAAGTTCAAATAGAGCTGCATTTTTAAAATAGGGTTAAGTGCGGCGCAAAGTATAATTAGCTTTCCGCAACTCTATGTATACCATAAAATTATTGTTTGTTTCTAATTAACAACATACAGACGGCTGCTGGTTTATGTTTTCCAAAGTGTTTATTGAAATCCTAATATTTTTTTAATTTCTTTAAAACTTAACTAACGACGAAATGCAATGAATTCTAGAGGCGTTGTGTGTTGAGTAGGGGATTCAAGCTTCGCTACGCTGTATGCCTAGCGGTGTAGTCAGACAGAACGGAGCGCCAAACGTTACGGTCTCTGCATACTTCTTTCGCCTCGTCCACTGCCACCAACTTCTTCATACATACGCTTCGGGGGATCCTTGCGCTTTTTACGTGATCTATCTTTGATACTGTGTTTTCGAAGGTCAACTGAGCTGTCTCACTGCCTCTCTTACCGCTTTTCCAGTCATAAATCTTTTTTGCCATTCTTTCATCATTCATTCGTTCGACATGCCTAAAACAGCTGAACACGCTCTTTTTCATTCTCATCGTGACATCCTCGCTAGTACCTACCATTCTGTGTATATCTTCATTGCGGATTCGATCATCCACATTTTGCTGCCGTATAACAGCGCCGGTACCAACGCTGCATTGTATACCCATTTATATTCTTGCAATGAAATTAAAATATAAAAATAAAAAATTAAATCAGCTTTACGCTGTATCCCGCAGGGTAGGCAGAGGGAACCTAGTGTTAAGACACTCCGTTTCTCACTTTCTGCCGAATTCTGGAGGCATTGCGTGTTGAGTGGCAGAACTCAACGCCGCGCTTAACCTCGACACCAGAGCGAAGAAATGTAAATATAAATTTAAGTAAATATTTCATCTCCTCGAGTGGGGATCGAACCCACAACCAGTCGGTTTTACAGTCACACCTCGTGCCGCTGCGCCACAACTGGCCTCTTAAATCTGGAAATTAAAATATTAAATATTTAATTTCCGCGAGTGGGCGTCGAACCCACAACCTGTCGCGTTTACAGTTGCACGCTTGTACCTTGATATTATAGTTATAAAAGTAACATACAATGTATATAAATTTCGCCAAAATCAGATTAAAAGACGGGATTTATAAGATGGGATTTAACCAGTTAATCTTTAGAGAATATTTTCACACACCATCGTCACAAACCTATCTCCGTCCATTGCTAAATCTATGTAGGCTTGTCACTATATGTAGAGAATATATTATGTATGTTTGGCCTATGTGACACATGACGTCGTATTATTATTACATTAAACCAAATAAAATTATCAGTTTTATTATAATACATTAATATAGATTATAAATACACGATCACAAACAAGAATTAAATCATAAATTTTCGATAAGAAAAATACAAACAATGTAATGTTCCAAATATACAGCAAAAAATATAAATGGAAAAAGTGACTAGTCTTTTGTCTATTAATCAGTTTTTCCCGATCTCCGTGTGAAAATAATTTATTTATTAGAATCTTCTCTGCATTTTATATAAAAAAAAATGTTTTCTTAATTTTCACTGCGCTTGTATTAATTGACCGTAAACACAGCGTCTTTTGCTGTACCTTTTCAAATCTAAATTATATTTATACACTCGTTTCAAATGTTAAATACAAAATTAAAAATAAAAACAACTTAAATTGTCCCGAAGATATAATAAAATAGGTTTAAAAAAAGAATACAGAGTAAAACCAACAAAAACACGACCATTTTCCAAAAAAACGTCATCAACATCAACTCTAAAGTATCTCTTGAGATGATTGAAATTGAATAGCATACCTCCGATATACGTGATAGAGTCACCATTTAGAATATTCAGTTATTCATAGAAAAACGATCCATATCTCGGCTTTCAGTGGAAAATGTATTACCATAACTATTTCCTATTGTAGTTTCCCTTTAAGTTTTTTGCTGATGGTATACTATGCGTGTTGAAGCATAAAGGGAGGGTTATCAACCTCTATTTAAAGAAAAATAGAATGGGCTTCGATTTTTTTTTTTGTAAAATTTCTTTTAATCGTTTCTCGCTATATTACTGAGGCCGTTGTGGCTCAGTGGCACAAGCGTGTGACTTTACTTGCTTTACTTTTTTATGACGACACTTGGTGGTTATAGCGCTTGAGTGATTTCAGGAGATGCGGGTTCAAATTCCGCTACGTTCAACCAAAAACCAAAACCAAAAAACATAGAATATGGGACACTCACACTTATTTTTCTACAAAATAATTGGAAAAGTGAAGTTATTTAATTTTTTTTTACTGTTTATAATAAAACTTGTTTATAGTTGTCAACCTAACACGTAATTAAGCATAAACAAATTATATCCTTAAATTATTTCAACTAGATATAGAAAATAATATTTATATTTTATTAGCACAAAATTTAACTCATTTATTTCTAATAAACGTTGTAATACTCTACAATCTATAGTCAATATCTATATCGATATTAACGCAAGCAATCTATTAAATGAAATAGTTTCCATAACGCAAACTTTACGAGTTCGAGTTAAAAAGCCAATATGCATATCCCGTATTGTTTGACGCCGCGAAATGACTATTCACGAGTGCATATTTGTCGTCTACCCTACAACCTGTCTCGCTTTCTCTGCCATAAAACAGAACAAGCAATTTTGATATGAAAACATATGAAATTTAATGAAAAATAAAGGCGAAATTACTTTGTAGAGTAAATTTTGGTTCTATACAAAGTATGGAGCAGCCTGTATATGGGTAACAGCTTTTGGCGCTGTGCGTTAATGGATTTCAAGTACAACATTGTTTTCGAATACATCGAAACAAATGGAGAATGGACATTCGCAATCAAAGTGCGTTTTTATTGAAGGGTTCATTTTAGATATGTATGAGAATATTACAGTGGATAAACCAAAACATAGTTTTAATTTAATAATGGGAACCCAGTCGTGGCGCAAGTGCACAAGCGTGTGACTGTAAGTGCGACGGTTGCGGGTTCAATTCCCACTGGAGGAAATGAAATATTTAATATTTTCATTTTTTTGTTCTGGTGTGCGGGCAAAGCGAGGTGTTGAGTTCCACCGCTCGACATGCAGTGTCTGCAGAATTTACTAGTAATTAGGAAGAGGAGTGTCTTAACACTAGGTTTCCTTAGCCTACCCTATTACATGTTATCATTTTTACTAAAATTTTATTTAAGTATATAAGAATCGAATACGTGTAAAAAATCCAATATGTCTGGCTACGTTAAAAAAATTGTTTCTAAATAAAAATATTCTACCATTTTACACATAAATTTTCATATAAAGCACAGTTGATGATTATAGTAAAGGACATTAGTAAGAGTTTCCAGAGCGGTATTATCATTTTCGATATCTCGCTTTTTCCCGCATCTGGTATATGCGGGAAAAAGCGTAGAGTGAAGGCAAAAAATGCAATATTTAAACACTCCGATGTTGCCGCGCCGATTGCCGCCCGAATACGAAATATTAAATACTGAGTTGAGGAATTGTGCTAACCTTTATCTCACGACAGGAGGAAATAAAACATATAGTAATAAATTGTATTATATTTTATTCTATTCTACTGCAATATAATACACTTAAATTTGGCATACAAGGTGGCCACCTGCACGTCTTCTGATTGTAAACGACAGTTATGAGTTCGATTTTTACTCGGCAGATTGAACTATTTAAATTATTTATGCTCTATTAACAAAAGAAAGTGTGGTATTAAGTTTCACCATTCAAAATGTAATAAATTATTTTTTAATTAAAAATAATTTTACATAAAGTAAACCGTACTTTGATTTTGTTAAACAAAAATAATTTAAAAAATATTTTATAATTTTGAAGTCGGTGCCAAGTAAAACAAACAGAATATTGTAGTAAGATTGTAGCATTAGCTTGACTCGTATTGAGTTATTCATCCATTTGTCGCGCACATACCTGATGCAAATTTGAGACTTATGTGATTTTCTCATAGAAGTCATTGTCAGAAATTAATTTACAAAACATGGGACCACACGAAAAGCATTAACTTCCAAATAAAAAAAAACATCAAAATCGGTTCACACAGTCAAAAGTTCTGAGGTAACTTAAAAAAATACAATCGAATTGATAACCTCCTTTTCTTACAGAAGTCGGTTAAAAATAGATTCCCTCTGCCTACCTTGCTATATTCGGGAAACACCATGAAACTAAAAAAAATCATATATTACCAAGATTACGGTAAAGGATAAATATAAGTATTATATTTTAATCTCTTTTTTAAATGAATTTGTAGCTCTATATCATATTCCATACAATAAAAAATAAAGAAACGTGCATAAAAAAAGGCAAATTTAAACGTAATTTTAAAAAAAAGAACACTGATTTTGTTTTTATAAAATTTATAACTTATTATTCAAGCTCTGGGCAAGATTTTCGAGAATATAGTTATGAAAACATCACCGGCAACATGTTTTTTAAATAACAAGAAAAAATAACGATTTTTTTAAAAATTCGCTAACATTTATAGTCAATTTATTAAAATCAAATCAAATCAGCTTCACGCTGTATCCCGCACACAGCAGGGTAGGCAGAGGGAACCTACTGTTAAGACACTCCGTTCCCCACTTCCTGCCGAATTCTGGAGGCATTGCGTGTTAAATGGCAGAACTCAACACCGCGCTTAACCTCGACACTAGGGCGAAGAAAATGGAAATATAAATTTAAGTAAATATTTCATCTCTTCGAGTGGGGATTGAACCCACAACCAGTCGGTTTTACAGTCACACCTCGTGCCGCTGCGCCACGACTGGCCTCAATTCTTTATTCAATTTATTTAAAATACAAAATAAAAAGTTTCAAGCTGAATACTCACGATTTTAATATATAATAACTTATGTACATTATACATTATTCATATACCTACTAGTGTATTTTTTGTGGATTTTCTCACTTGTAATACCCTTTATACTATTATTATTAGAGGCCAGCAGTGGCGCAGGGGCACAAAGTGTGACTGTAAATCGACTGGTTGTGGGTTCGATCCCCACTCGAGGAGATTAAATATTTACTTAAATTTATATTTCCATTTCTTCACTCTGGTGTCGAGTTGTCTCGTTGAACGCGGCGTTGAGTTCTGCCACTCAACACGCAATGCCTTAAGAATTTGGCAGAAAGTGGGGAACGGAGTGTCTTAACACTAGGTTTCCTCTGCCTACCCTGCTGTGTGCGGGATACATCGTGAAGCTGATTTATTTATTTTATTGTTAAATTTAATAATTTGAATTGTTGTTTTTAATTTGTTGTTTAATTTGTTGTTGTTGTTGTTATTTAATTTAATTTGAATTGTTAATCAGAAGAGCTACAAATTCGAATTTTAAAATTCTAAAGATTTTTGAAAAATACAATTATAATTGCTGTTTATGTCTTATAATGTACCTTAGTCTAAGTGATCTTTAGTGATCTAACTTAAATATTTGCTTTTTTTGTATTTTTTTTACTAAGTACTATCGAAATTCGCAAAAATATTATGTTAGGTCAATTACATTGTTTTCTCTCTATCTTATTTATTTTAACTTCACATACATGCCACGGTATCAACATTGAAAAAAAATATACTAACATATAGTATATTTTTTCTATGTTCATCTAATAAAAGTTAGAAGCCATTATTTCTAACCCTTTTCCTTAAATATATACATAAGTTACTGCACATCTCTTTAACATTGCAGATCAAACGACTGGAGCAAAGCTACCTTGCATCTAACATTCTATGTACCGGAATAATTATAAGAAAATATAAATGATCTTTTTTATGCATACGAAAGGGATTTTCTATAATTATTAAGATATATAATGCGTTTTACTGGATGAGACTTCATAAATAAACTTAAAATAGTATTTTTGGAGTGATAACTTCTTATGGGAGGATAAATCGCTATGTTACGTAAAGCGTAACGGCGCCAGTCTATCTGGCTTCTCTTTCTCTCACGTATAAGGCAGCGATAGGCAGGATCCTCTCTCACTGTGGCCCACAGCGCTAGTCTTATTTCGGATATACGCTTCTTTCTCCTCTCCTTTGCATGACTCAGTGTCTGTAAAATTTTAATAAATATTTTATAGAATTGTAACTATGAATATAATTTATTTTATACTCAATAAAAGATTTTATTAATAATATTTCCTTACATTATCATATTAATATAATAGTATATACTTTAAGTAATAAGCTTTAAACCTAAGCTTTATTCAAGTTAAATAATTTCAATATTAAATAGTTCAATTAGTTTAGTTTAAGTTATCATTTCTGTCGAGACAAACGGACAGGTTATTTTTTTCTGTATCTTGCACGTAGCAGGGTGGGTAGAGGGAACTAGGGAACCTAATGCTAAGACACTCCGTTCTCATTATAAACCGTTCCTGTATCCCACTTTCCGTCAAATTCTTGAGGCATTGCATGTTGAGTTACGGGACTCAACATCGCACTTTGCCTTGTTAAAAGAGCAGGGAAATGAAATATTAAATATTTCTTGAGTGAGAATCGAACCCACAATTGCAACAACTTTTTAATTTAACTTTTTAAGTAATTAGGCTGTCGTGACCGTGGCACAGCGACTATAAACGATGATTAAGAGTTCGTTTCCCACTAAATGGATTGAACTACATCACTCAACACGCAGTGCCTAAAAGTGGAGAACAGTGAGTCTTAACACTAAGTTCCCTTAAGCCTACTCTACTATATACGGGATACAGCTGGTACAAAAAAAGTAAGTATTAACCTTAATAGTTTCCAGCATCCCTAATTCTCAGGTAAAGGGTGCATAAAGGAAATTCAAAGGAATGTCGCAGGATGTACAATACGGCCGAGTTCAATGCACCAGCAAACACAGGGTTTGCGGGTCTCTATGTTAATATGTTAGTGACAACTTGGGGGGGTGACTCTAAGCTAGGTAGGGTGCCACTACCACTTTTGACCTGAGGGAATAGCGGCAACATAAAAGAATCATTGATATGGGTTTTTCTTTTATAAATAAATAAATAATAATAAATATTACTTGATAACTAAGTTTTTTTACACAAAAAAAACTTGTAATTATTGCTCATTCATAGCAACAATGACGAATTTGCACTTTTTAAAGTATTACAGAGGCATCGATTAAAAAATTTGTAAATAGTAAAATAAAAAATAAAAAAATAAAAATATATTTATTTCAGTTTCACATATTACTTAGCTACATAGAAAGTAGAGAGACCAGCCTAGTAAGTTACCAGTATGATACTAGTACTTGTAACAGGAGGCCCCGCTCTTCCATAACACTTTATACATTCGTTATGGAAACAAAATAAATGAAATACTGTAGATAAATACTTTACAACACAATTTTTTTAGAGGAAAATAATAAAAAGTAACTAAATTTATGTATGTAGAACAATTTAATTGTGTGTGTGTGTGTGTGTGTGTGTGTGTGCGTGTGTATGTGTGTGTATGCGTGTGTGTGCGTGAGTGTGTGTGAGTGTGCGCGCGTAGTGCAAGTTCAACGTTGCATTAAGGCTTCTGTAGAGTCATAATTTAGGCTTCGCAGCCAGGCAGTAATTGCTTTTTTACATTCGAATAAGTTTAAGGAATATATGTTTAATATTTTATTAATTACATTGTATAAATACTTCGACTGATTTGCAAACTGATGGTTACCAAATTTAGTTTTCATATAAGGAACATATGCTGGAATATTTCTTCTTTTGTTAGGTTCCTCCAGGTTGTTTGAAAAAGTTACAGCTCTGTGAACCTTCAAAGCACAATTCAGTATATATAGCTTTCTTACAGACAATAAGTCGCAGCTAGTGTATATAGTCTCTGTAGGAAATCTAAAGGGTTTAAAAAACATAACCTTCAGCAAGGATCTCTGTGCTCTTTCTATCTGAAGGAATTTTATTTTAGATGCTCCACCCCATACAGAGATACAATAACCCAATACTGACTGTGCTAAAGCTACGTAAATTTGGGTTAGTAATGTTTTATTTGTTACGTGCCTTAAATTTTTAAAAATCCATATAAGTTTTCGAATTCTCGCACTTGTATAGTCTATATGTGGATGCCATGATAAACGCTGATCAAGCATTACACCAAGATATTTGGTAGTAGAAACTCTACTCAAGATCGATGGGGCACAGTCACATGGAGAAGTATCACTGTAAAGGCAGTTGTGCAATTCTATTTTAAAATTGGTTCCGGGTTGAGTTCTATTGTTTATAGTAAAGCAAATGTAGTTAGTTTTGTCTATATTAAGTGTGAGAACATTAGATTTAAGCCAGAGAGACACTTTTGCGAGTCCTATTTCCGCGAATTGTTTTACGTCGTTCCAAGAAGGACCCGAGAAGACAATTGCAGTGTCGTCTGCGTAAGCAAAAGTTTGACCATTCTTAATATTGGTACTTAGCAAATCATTCATATAAATTAAAAATAGAGATGGCCCCAAAACGCTTCCTTGGGGAACGCCAAAGCTTACAGAACAGTCGCCACTTGT
This sequence comes from Heliconius hermathena, assembly GCA_013403705.1. Lineage (NCBI taxonomy): Eukaryota > Metazoa > Arthropoda > Insecta > Lepidoptera > Nymphalidae > Heliconius > Heliconius hermathena. Next base: position 28,685 of record JAAIXJ010000925.1, on the reverse strand, counting down.
GTATTCTCCAATTTTTACTCTCTGCTTTCTGTTACTTAGGTAGTCTTCAAATAATAATAGAGGAGTACCTCTTATACCAACACTTTCAAGTTTTTGGAGCAAGATAGGAACGGAAACTGTGTCAAAGGCTTTTTTGAGGTCTAGAAAGATAGTTAAGCATTTCTTGCCTTTATCAAGAAGTTCAGAGACATGAGAAGTTAGTGTCACAATAGCATCTTCGGTACTTCTTTTACGTCGAAAGTCATATTGTGAATTAGAGATAATATTAAATTTTTCCATATAATTAAGTAGTCTTGAGTTTAGTAGCTTTTCTATTACTTTGGCAATAGATGGTAAAACTGAGATCGGTCTGTAGTTATTAATATTACTTTTCTCCCCTCCCTTATGAACTGGTGTAATTATTGATTGTTTTAGGAGAGTAGGGAAGGTGCCTAGCTTAAAACATAGGTTCGCTAAGTGGCAGATAATTGGGGTAAGGACGTGTTTGGCTAATTTTAGAAATGTTGTGGGAATATTATCCCATCCGAGGGCACTATCAGATTTCAGATTCACAATAATGGAATCTATTTCTTTAGAGTCTGTATCAAGCAGTACGAAAGAGAATGCCTTAGATTTTATAAAAGATTGAAGGTTATTTCTTTGAGTTAAATTTAAAAGTATATTATTTGCAAGCTGATTTCCAATATTTGCAAAATAGTCGTTAATATAATTCACGGACTCTGTTGGTGTAGGCTTTACATTCAGAAGACTATCGCTATTTGATTTAGAGGGCTTTAGAGGAGTAATAGCTCTAATTTTATCCCAAAGTTTTTTTAGATTTTTAGTTGATGACATTAATTGTTGTCTATCATATTTTCTTTTTGCCTTTTTAATTAAATTGTTGCAATGAGTGCGGTATCTTTTAAAAGCAATTTTCATTATTTCACAATCTGGGTTACTTCTTAGTTTTTTCTGCATCTTGTTTCTATTCCGAATACAACGCAAAATACCAGGTGTAACCCAAGGTTTTATAGAACGATTTTTCTTCGAGATATGTTTCATATATGAACTTTCGTTCAATGACTCTGTCACTTTAGTAATTAGTAGTTCAGTAAGGAGATTAGGATCTTCACAATGTAATAAAACTGTTAGATTTTTTTCAGTCAAAATAGAAAGAGCCTTGCTGAAATCAGTGTACTTTTTAGTCTTAGGGCAACGATTAACTCTACATAACAAGGAGAGTTTAAGGAAAATTGTAGAATGGTCAGTTGTAGAGGTATTAATGACTGCTATATATGAAGAGTACATATTTTTACAAAGTTTCAACATGAAGTGATCTAAGCAATTATTACCTCTGGTTGGAAGTGAATGTCCAGGAAGAAACCCATGCGTATACAACATTAGAAGGTAATTATGTCTATTATTATAGTCGTACGAGATCTCATTAGGTTTAGAAATAATATTTATGTTTATATCTCCAGTAATAATAATATTCTTGTATGACTTAATAGTTTCTAAGTGGGTACTCAAGGAATTTATAAAGTTTATTGCATTAGAATTTGAAGGCGATCTATAGATTCCCAGGATTATTGTATTGTCAGTGGTTAATTGTAAACATGTAGCATGCGTAAGTCTTATTTCCTTGGTATTGGCTTTAAGATTGTTTTTGACGTAAATAACTACACCGTCGTTTTGGTTAATATGGTGAGATGTTGCAAATACATTATAGTTAGGGAGACGCGGCACTTCTTTCGATGAATTTAATCTACATTCCGTTAAAACTAAAATGTCCACGCAAAAATTAAGTTGTGACAAAGTTATTTGAAAATCATCTAAGTTATTGTAGATACTCCTTATATTCTGCGACACAATCGTGAAGTCATTTCTATTTACCTTTATTTTTGTTAGCTCTTCAATATCACATTGTGTAGAATTCGTAAACGCTGTGCGGTCAATATCTTGTAACGTTTTAAATGAATTATGTTCCATGTATGTTAAAAATAATAATAAAAGTGCTTATATATTCGGGGTTAAGTAAAAAGAAGAAGCCAAAAGTATTATTCCGGTATCTATTATATGTGCTTATTTTTGATATTATTAGGTTAATTTTATGCTTGAGTGTGAGTTTGTGTGTATTGAATGAATTATGTATAATTTTAAGATATGTTAAAATTTGTATAAATAAAATATTAACTTTACTTAACAAGTTAATAAATATAGTATAACAAATATAGTTAGAAAAAAATAAAAAGGACACAAAAATAAACATTATCATTACTAGTAAGAAAATATAAAAGTTAAAGAGTCCTAGTGAGTAAAATACATGTAGCACATTATCACAAGAAACGTTAAATGAGTCTGATTCTAGTCATGTTTCTTGTGAGAGCTTGTGAACTTGTGCTTCATTTTTTATTAGTATGATAGGAGATGTATCTTCTTTTCTAACGTAAACTTTTCCGTAGGCAGTCCAACAGTATTTATAAGTTTTAGATTTTATAAGGTCGCGTGCCAGGAAGTATAAGCGTGATGCCATGTTAGTCAATTGTTCCGTAATAAAAACTGGTGTATCCACAGATGAACGCAGACCGAGATGCTTGGCACAAAGTGTTTTTTTATGTTTAATGTTAAATGTTTTACATAATTTTACAACTTTATTCTTTAATAGAGTCGAAGAAGTTTCTACTACGATCGGAGTGTTTATTACATTTTCCTTTTTTATACGAACTCTATAGATGTCGCGAATATCAGATACGTTTAGATCACAGTCAATGGTGTTTGATAATGATGTAACCATGTTAATTAAATCTTCTTTGGATTCGTTTACTTGTTTTGGTACATTTTTAATTTCAAAATTTGTTTTACGACTATATCTCTGCATTTCTTCGATCTTATCTTCCAGAATGGTTATGTATTTTCTGTCTTCCTTAATCTGATGCTCCAAACTAGTAATTTTTCTCTGAAATTCGTCGTTTTGGGAGGATAGGAAAGCTACAGAATTTTCGATGTTTTTATTAGTAGTTTGAATCTCTTTCAATAGAGCTAGATTCTTCTTAAATTCTTGATTCTGCGTTGATAACAAACTCGAAATCATATTTTTAATTTCCTCTTTGCAGGATGAAAATTCGACTGATATTTCGTCATCCCTTTTCCTCTTATTTCTAGTCGAGATAAAGTTAGGGGGAGTGTTATTTTGTCCCAAAATATTAATATCCGTGTCAGAGAGTGATTTATTTAGGGTATTTTCCATTTCGTGGTACTAGGAAAGTATAAGTGCAGTGGTAATTACTAACAATAGAAGTCGGCAAATAAGGAGCGACTGCAATCTTCTTGCTTGAAGATGACCCAATTAGGTTAAAGGGGCGTAGACGATCCCAAGCAGTAGGGCGGATCCAGCCTGCCAGGTGAAAGGCGGGATGTGCGTTTGCGCAGATTGGATATTATTAAAATCAGTAGTCACTCACGTGGGCGGAGTCAAAAGTACCAGGCGAGCAGGAACAGGTGTAGCTTATAGTTAGGCTCCTTTAGTTTATGTTCTCCTATTTTTACAGTTGAATTTATTCACTTAAATTTTAATTATTTGTAATATTATAAAAAAAACACGGACTCTGGACACGTTTGCACCTTACGGTGGTCCGGGGGGAAGAGGAATAGTCTAGAATAGTCTTTCCTCATCTTAATATTTAACTTAAATATGATGGATATAAATTTAAATATTCTTTGTAGGAATGTCTATAATACTTACATTTCCCTTATCCTCTTTCCCCTTAGCCTTCAATTGATAGATGATAGAAAAAAAGCTGAAAATAAAAATATACAAGCCTAATAGTTTTTTTGACCTGACCTATTTGTCTCATATATTTCTTAAAATCCAATTGATATCCTTTTTTAGCTTCCTGGGAACCTGGAAATCTCGTGCTAAGACAGGGACAGGGAGTTCCTGTAAGACATTTCCGTTCCCAAATTTCCGCCGATTTCTTGAGGCATAGCATTCTGAATGGCAGAACTCAACACAACGTTTTACCTCGTTACCAGAGCGAGGATCATATTATGTTTAAAAATTACAAAACAAACTCTTATTTCGCATCTAATCTACTTTTCAAAAATAATTGCAGTTTACGTCGCTTACTTCTCCTTTGTCTTTAGTGACAATCCCAAGATTAAGACGAATCGATTGACGTAAAAATTATTAAAATCGGTCAACATGTTTGATCTTTACAACGCCACATAGAAACAAATATGCATAGACTCAAACACATTACACTCTTTCGCGTCGAGCAGGCGGGTAAAATTACAAAAAAAATACCCTACTATCATTTTATCAGCTTCACGCTGTGTCCCGCACACAGCAGGGTAGACAGAGGGAACCTAGTGTTAAGACACTCCGTTCCCCACATTCTGCCAAATTGGAGGCATTGCGTGTTGAGTGGCAGAACTCAACACCGCGCTTAGCCTCGACACCAGAGCGAAGAAATGGAAATATAAATTTAAGTAAATATTTCATCTCCTCGAGTGGGGATCGAACCCACAACCGGTCGGTTTTACAGCCACACTTCGTGCCCTTGCGCCACGACTGGCCTCTATTCTATATATATCATAGCCTGCATTAATACCAATCATTAGGCTAAACAGTCGAAAAGGAAATCCTAGATCAAATATAAATACGGATCATTGGTTTAATCCTTACTTTGTATATATGGGCATGAACAAACAATATGCTAATCTGTTGACATCGCCGATCCGTTAATGATTTGATATCGCACGCGTCACTGAGATATTCATATAAAGCAACGCCTGTATAAATTGTATATTATATTATGTATATTTAATAATTACATAGGAGTTGCTGGTGGTGTCATAATGGGACAGCGTTAATTGAGACATCTACTACTTCGCTCTTATATCGAAGCAAAGCACGACGTTAAGTGCCGCCTCAACAATCGCCTCAATTCCTCCAGATTCGGCGGAAAGTGGGGATAATAAGTATATGACAATACTAATTCACAATAAACAAATTATACATTATATTAAATTAGGGAGCTGTGGTGTAGAGGCAAAGCGCGGCGTTGAGTTCCGCCACTCAACACGCAATGTCTCCAGAACTCGGCGGAAAGTGGGGAACGGAGTGTCTTAACACTAGGTTCCCTGCTTACCCTGCTGTGTGCGGGATACAGCGTGAAGCTAATTTAATTTTTATTTTAAATTAGGGAATACAGATAATTCTAATAAACATAATAAAATTACTTACCGCATGTTACGGGCCCTGGCGCCAATAATCATTTGTAATGAGACAAAAATAATTTCATGTATCTTTGTCGATTAATCATAGTTTAAGAAGATAGGCAAACATTTAGAAGAACGGACGAACCGCAGTATCAGTGTGAGCAAATTTCATTAAATGGGGGTGTCAGTTTTTTTTTTTGTTTTATGTCTTATATAACCAGTCGTGGCGCAGGAGCACTAAGTGTGCTTGTAAATCGACTGGTTGTGGGTTCGATACCCACTCGAGGATATGAAATATTTATTTACATTTATATTTTCATTTCTTCGCGCTGGTGTCGAGGGGAAAGCGCGGCGTTGAGTTCCGCCACTCAACACACAGTGCCTCCAGAAATTGGCGGAAAGTGGGGAACGGAGTGTCTTAACACTAGGTTCCCTGTACCTACCCTGCTGTTTGCGGGATACAACGTGAAGCTGAAAAAAAATCTTATATAAATGACGGAAGGCCCCAGGAGGTTAAACCATCTACAATATGAATATGAGTATTAAGGATAAAGGTTTTTTATACCTCTATTTCCTCTATATATAACTCTCAAGACGCATTTCATTAGTAAATCCCATAGAAGTACGAAGTTCTTGATACTATCGACTCCTTTACGTCCAATTTACACAAATTGCCCCAACTGTTGGAAATTGAGACAAACTTAGGAGATATCATTACCATAATATGGGTGAGATACACTTGAATTGTATAACTGAGCACGATGATCCTAGGTTCGAAGCTACGTCGAACTAAATTTAAGATGTAAGTTTGATAAGAACGTATAGGTTTGTTGTTAGAGCGATTTGTCGGTTTTTTTGCCAAGAGAGACAAATCCAGCTATGATGTTTAAATATTGATACGCTTTCTAAAAAGAGGTAAAAGTTTTTCATATATATAAAAGCTTTACATTTTTTCCTAAATAGCAGGGCGTGCAGACAGAACCTAGTGTTAAGTCAGTCCGAGCCTCACGTTTCAAGATATCGCGTGTTGAGTTTCAGAACTCAACGTCGTACTTTGTCTACAGAGCTGTGAAATATCAATTATTAATTCATTGTAGATTACACCTACAACCATCGCGTGTATAGTCTGACCCTGACCCAATGTACAATAATGTCGTCACCTAAGATATATGTATATAGATATTAATTTGTAATTAACTAAAAATATTACTTTAACATAATTTTAATTAACTTAACTAACTAACTAACTTAACGTAGAGGCACAAGCGTGTGACTGTAAGTGCGACACGTCAACCAGCAAGGTTTGATTGCCGGTCGAGGAAATAAAATATTGAATGTTTTCATTTACTACCTCCTTCCCTCCCTGTTCCTATATCCACTCTGTTATGTGCAGGACATAGTATGAAGCAAAAAAAAAAGAATTCATTATTAATTTACTTACAACGTGGAAAATTATGGGAACAAAACCTTTTCACATATTGATCAATTTGACACAATGTTCATTAATAGTGATTAATGATCACAACAACGAATGTGTTATAGAAATGTTGATTGCAATGCAAAAGGCAGTTGTTATTAAAAGTAAGTGTTATTCGGTATTAGACTATTCAACTTAAATGTAGTGAATGTTCTAAGAAAATTTAAAATGTCCTACTCCAACAAAAATATCTGTATCATTATTATTATGTATTTTCGTTTATTAGTAGGTTTATATTCAGATTTATTTCGCGGAAAGAAGTTTTTAAGTGTCGTTGGTAAAGCCTACTGCGTCTCTTTATCATGTATCTGTACTGTTAACTGTGTACACTTACTTAAGATATTTAAAGGATATGATTCGTTAATTTACTATTATTCATTGTTATATAAATTGGTTATTTTTAATTCGGTTACTTTAGTATCTCTTTTGAGTTGTGGGTCGGATTTGTTAAGATTTTTATCCGCACTGAATGCGATACCATATACTTACAAAGGAAAATCACAGAAATTCGAAACGTTGATTTCTTCTTGCATTTTCATAGTTATATTAACGTTTAATGTGTTGCGAGGGATTTTAACAATAAGGGTATCTGGATTTGAAAGTTTTCTAATGTTTTCCATAGGATTTATTGTCTTTGTAAACATCAGCCTTAGCCATATGACAATAATCATAATGTTTGAAGTGACCTTGAGTAGAATGAAGGATCTTAGGAAAATTATAGAAAACAATATTAATGTCTCTCATATATCGAGCAACAGTCAAATCAGTATTCAAAGCGTAAAACTAAAAATTTATTTACAAACTTATAAGAGATTAATTGAGAATAATAATAAATATTTTGGTGTAGCTTCGAAGTGCTTGGTAAGTTTTTAAGAAATAAAGCGAAGCTAAAAAAAATATAGTAAATACTAATACTAATTTTTAATATTATGCCATTTTCTACTTTCAGATACTATTAAATTTGCCATCTTTCTTCTTTTACGTGATTTCTACAGTTATAGACGTTCTTAATCGAAATCCTCGGGTAAATACAAAAAAAAAGATATTTGTAAATTTTAAACGATTGTGTATACTTGACTATAGTTATATTATGTAGTCATTTAGCTTCACGCTGTATCCCGCACACAGCAGGGTAGGCAGAGGGAACCTAGTGTTAAGACACTCCGTTCCCCACTTTCTGCCGAATTCTGGAGGCATTGCGTGTTGAGTGGCAGAACTCAACGCCGCGCTTAACCTCGACACCAGAGCGAAGAAATGGAAATATAAATTTAAGTAAATATTTCATCTCCTCGAGTGGGGATCGAACCCACAACCAGTCGGTTTTGCAGTCACACCTCGTGCCGCTGCGCCACGACCGGCCTCTAGTCATTTAGAGTTTATATATTGCTATAGCTATCCAATTTCTGTTTAATTGCATTTATTTACATTGTGGCACAATTGGACCGGGTCAGTTCGATCCTTGCTCGGCGAATTATTTTATTTTTTCCCTCTCTAGCAAGAATACTGCTAAAAAAAAAGAAAACTTCTCTGCCGCTATAGACAGGACAAAAGCTGAAAATTAACTAAATTTCATATAGCACGGAAGTGTCTTAACACTAGCTTTCTTAACTTTGCTATGTGCGGGCTACAACGTAAAACTAAATAAAAAAGAAAAAAAATAAAAAAATTGTATATATGATATTTTATTGCGATTTTTTATACCTATATATATTAAAATATCTTATTTTATTTTACAGGCAGATTCAATTTATATAACAGATGCTATATTACACATAGCATACCCATGTACCTCAGCTGCTCTTGCAGAATTAGCCATAGCAGAAGTGGATAAAATTAAAAGACATATTAAAAAGCAACTTCTTAAATGTTCAAGTAATTAACAATGATTTTAAAAAATAAAATATTTACATGCACTAACAGTATGCTATACATACTTATTTAGAAAACATAAATTTTTAAACGTAGCGGGACTCGAACCCGCGCCACCTGGAAACCGACCAGATGGCGCGGGTTCGAGTCCCGCTACGTTCAAATTTTTATACGTTTTCTAAATAAGTATTTTTCTTTCCTAAATGTGGAATAACACTTTAAAAATGTTAAAAGTATGCTATACACTTATATGTGCGGGTTACAGCGTGAAGCAATAGAAAATCTATACTGTGTGTATGACAGAAAAAGAATGAGGCCTCTCCCTTTCCTTCCCTTTAACTTTTCCCAGACTTGATTTTTGACATTTTTTTTTATTTTAATTCTTACACTAGAGACTTATGGTCCGTACCTTTTATTATTTTTACATTTCTTTTAATACTTTTTTTTCTGTAGCTATTACCTAGACTTACCTAGACTTTTGACATTTAACCAAGTTGAAAATGTTATAGAAGATGTCGTCGCGTAGCGGTACATTCTTTGACTGAAAACGCGACGATTGAGGGTTCGATTTCCATTCGAAGAAATGAATTATTTTCATTTCTTCACTCTTGTAACAAGATAAAGCGCGGATTTGAGATCTGCTACTCAATACACAATGTCTCGATAATTAGGACGGAGAGTGCGGAACAGTGTTAACACTAGGATTATGCTGCGAAAGCTGCTGAATGCGGTATAGAGCGTAAAGATACTACTTATGTAGTGTACGTTTATTTCAGATGCAACTTTCAAAAATAAAATTTACGATGGAATACTTTTTCTTGAACTCAAACCACTGAAGTACAGCGTCCTAAGGGCTTTCTGTGTAAACATCACCTTGCCATTGACGCTCATCAGCTTAAGCACAACTTATACTATTATTGCCATACAATTCAATCATTTAATTAAATATTAAGATTATTATTTGTAATTCTAATTAATATTAATTATATTATTAAATTAAATATATAAAAAATAATAAATTGAATACCGTTTTATTTCAATTATATTAAATAATGAGAGATTCTAAAATGCGCCTGCGTCTCTCTCTTTAAACGGTCTAAAGAGTCTAAACGCTGCTGGCTTAACGCTGGTGCTTGCTGCAACAAATTTCTGTTGTTTAATTGAATTACCAACGTTTTCGTTATCAGCATATATAAATATAGGTAACGCGAGAAAAAATAATTTTTATCTTCTAAAATAACTGAGATATTAAATAAACATTGAGCGACCACATTCCCATGTGACGTCATGCTGCGTCTTTCTAGTCGGCGCTTGCAAAACACCTTCATACTTTAGCTTGTTTAGCGATCGCGGTTTCGCTAAAAATCTATTGTTTTTTATAGTAAATAAATAGAATAATTAGGAAATATTGTATAGTCCATAGAGGTCAGTCGTAGCGCAGGGGCACAAGCGCGTGACTGTACCCACCACAGGTTATGGGTTCGATCGATCGAGTAAATGAGATATTTAATATTTTCATTTCTTCACGCAACAGTAAGTAAAAAAGCAGAAAGTGGATAGCAGAGTGTCGTAACACTATGCTCCCTCTGCTTACAGAATACATTAGGGAGCTTAAAAAATATATATTTTATTACCATAACTTTCTCTTCCTGGTTCTTTAATAAATTTTTCTTTTATTATTTTATGATTTAAGACATGCAATATTTTAAAAACATATACTTTACATCAATCCCACCCAAACTATAAAACATCATTCAGTTTATTAGCTCTAAAGAATGAAATAGACTTTATACTAACCTACCGAACCTATTAAAAGTTAATATTAAATAAATTATTAAAAAGTTTGCTGCCCCTGTGCTGCCTGTTAAACACAAAAAAATACCTCTTTGGAAAAACATTAATTTTGTTTTATTTTTTGGAAGTATATGTTAAACATTGTGAACTTGGAAAATGTTTCTCTTCCCGTTTAAAACTCGCCAAATAAATAGTTTTCTTTTAATGAAACTTGATCGAAATCTACACTAATACAATAAAGTGGAAGAGTTTGTTTGTTCGTTCATTCGTTCGTTCGTTCGTTCGTCCGTTCGTTTGTTCGTTCGTTCGTGCGTTCGTTAGTTCCTTCGTTCGTTCGTTCGTTCGTGCGTTTGTTCGTTCGTTCGTTCGTTCGTCCGCCCGTCCGTCCGTCCGTCCGACCGTCCGTCCGTCCGTCCGTTCGTTCGTTCGTCCGTTCGTTGTTCGTTCTTTCTTTCGTTCGTTCGTACGTTCATTCGTTCGTTTGTAGGTTCGTTTGTTCCTTCGTTCGTTCGTTCGTTTGTTCGTTCGTTCTGTTACGGCCGCAAGCCTAGGATCGAGTCTCGCGGGGAGGCGCCCTTGCCGCCGATGACGTCCTATCATACAGCTACGTAGTGTTTACGATTGAATGTATTAATCTATTGGCAAATGGAGCATAATAAAAGTGTTATAGGTGGTATGCAGGCGAAGCTGCGAATACATACACAACAACAAACATTTAAAATGTTAAATGCAAACCACTTTACTGGTTAAATTTCTTGCCCGTAAACTCTACGTATCTCTCCGTGACTTCATGCTGTAACTTTGGAAATCCTGACTCGATTTTGATAAAATAAAAATTATTATTATTTGCATGAGTACGCGCATTAAATGCAGTAAGTATAACAATAAAATTTTGATGTATTATTGTGACTCATTGGCGAAATTAAAAATGGTCATAATTGTTTTTTTATATTTATGCTGTATCCCTAGCGGGGTAGCCAGAAAGGACGGAGCGCCTAATGCTACAGTCTCTGCATATCTTTATCGCCTCATGCACTATCTTCAACCTCTTCTGCCCTCCTGGGGTCCCATGCTTTTTACGTGACCTTCCTCCAGTATCATCTATACTATGTTGTCGAAGGTCAACCGAGATCTTTCCTTATCTTTCTTACCGGTCACTTTTATTTCATAAATATTTTTTGCTATTCTTTCCTTCCAGTAGCACGTATGCATTGTGCACGGTCGGTCAGGTAAGAATAAAACCATTCAATAGCGTTTAGAGATATATTGATAGACTTAAGTACAGCTAAAAGTATTGTAATGATTTTATATAATATGTATAAATTTTTATATTCGCAATAATTTATTATAAAAATGTAAATCAACCTTTTTCTTTAATAGAAAGATATGTTTTAAAATAAGTTTATAGAACTGTCACCAGAGAACATTAATAAAATGACGTTTTATGTGGTCGGAAAATTCGAGATATACTTTTAGACTTGGAGCGGAAGAAGAAAGAGGTCCTCTAGAATAACATATTGTATTAGAATTTAAGATAGACATTGTACAAGCTTAATAGTATTTTACTCTGGAAGAATATAAGTTCTGTAAAAACCTCGAGGTGTTTGATTTCTTTACAGTATGTATACATCAATTGTGTTAAAAACATTGGAGAAATTTAATAAGGCTAATATGGTAATATCTGGATTGTCTATTCCACTTCTTATATCGTCACATACTTTATTGAGTGCTGTACCAGTGCTATGTTCCGGCCGGTAACCAGATTAGAAAACTGATAAAATATTATTTTTTGTTAAGTTGTTATTTTATAATTCTCGTTCAATACTATGTAAAAAATGTGTCAGCTTCACGCTGTATCCCGCACACAGCAGGGTAGGCATAGGGAACCCAGTGTTAAGACACTCCGTTCCCCACTTTCTGCCGATTTCTGGAGACATTGCGTGTTGAGTGGCAGAATTCAACGCCGCGCTTAGCCCCGACACCAGAGCGAAGAAATGGAAATATAAATTTAAGTAAATATTTCATCTCTTCGAGTAGGGATCGAACCCACAACCAGTCGGTTTTACAGTCACACCTCGTGCCGCTGCGCCATAACTGGCCTCAAAAATGTGTCATTTACATAATTAATAATTAACTTTGTTAATTAAGTGTAATTGCCATGCATAATTTATTTTTATGTGTTATCATATTTTTATTTAATTATATATAATTGTTACAATCATTATTTTGAGGCACCGATTTATTTTGGATGGACATGTTTTCGGTGGGGAAAAGGGAATTTGTTAAATAAATTTTCAATAGAAAAAAAACTGAGAATATTTTTTTCTATAATTTTTTATATGTTTTACACGCTTTAATCACAAAGGATGTTGGTCATGATATATGTCGCTCAAGGACTATTTAAATAGTAAACGAATAAATAAAATCAATGAAATGTTTCAATACTTATTATTAAAATGGACTGTATACATCAAATTAATATGAATAATTAATTGAAATATTTCATGTTTTTGTGGGATTCACTTTTAACTAACTAAAAGGGATAACTTTTTTCATTCCTTATTGAAGTTACATATCAACAAACACGTTTATCTCCTTAATGATAGAAGCTATTATAAAGAAATGACAGTACACCACGTTAAGTATTCTACTTTTACAAAGATAATTGCACACGACCAAATTTTCTTAGAATTGTAAAAAAAATATAGTTAACGTTGCAGCAAATGTCTACTGCGTTATCTTTATTTTTTGAGTTGCCTTCGTTATTATTATTATTTATTCTATTAACCCATTATTTCTTCAGCATATCGTGAATATATCTTTTTTAAGACATCATTTAAGCTATTTTCGTAACTTGTCACAGCTGTACTCTCCACATTTAGTGGTGGAGAAAATTTTAATAAATTTCTAACCAGTATGAGCACCATTAGTTACAGTTATTCATTAGAACGACAAAAATACGAATCAGTTATAAGTTTTTGCGATTGTGATCCGAAATGTACTTCAATTTCTATATGTTATTATAACAGATCGAGAAGATAAAAAATATTTTTACTATATAGGGATGGTTTTATTAACAATGCAAGTGAATGTAACTAATATGAAGAAAATTAGGATGTTTGAAAACTTATGGAGTAAGTTAAAGTCATTGAGGAAGGCGATACTTAAAGAATTAGATTTTACTTTAAATACAGATGAGGTAGTGATCAATATGGACATGAAGAAGCTTGAGAAATTCATAGACATTTATGATGACATACTAGATGATATGAATAATATCGGAAACGCAACAAAAGTCTTGGTAAGTTTATAAACAGTGTAATTTTTTAGGTTTCTGTACCTCAAAAGGTAAAAACGAAACCCTTACTTGCTATTAATCAACTTTTTTAAGAAATTAGTTCACCAGCGAAAATGGAGCTATCGGTTTAATTTTAATGTTTAAGTAAGCCGCATCTATCTAAGCATCTATGGACGGATATTGACACCAAACCCAAAACCCAAAACAACGTCAGGTACTATTAAATTAAGGAATACAGGAATTTTGTACGTAGCAATTTTTCGTTTTCTAGGTAGGAATATTCCTCATGTAACCTTGTTTATATCTGGGAAGACGAAATAAAAGATATACCTCATCCGGTTCAGGACCTTTAATTAGTAAAACCGGTTTTACGATCAATAAAGCGACACTACAAATTTCTTAGTAAAAAAATTAAAACAAGGCCGCACTCCACCTTTAGATGTCGATAGATCTTTTAATGGTCGTAAAAAAGTAGACCATCAACCTATAATTTTTTTTGACATTACGTCTGAATTGGGCCTTCCGATTTAATGTTGATTTATCGTCATCCAGATCAGATATAATCTTATTCTCAAGAAGCCCACAGCACACTAGTACAACATACAGTTCTGTGGGGGATAGAAATATCCCAAAAAAATATAAACCGACCAGGAATAAGCTTAAAGTTTTGAAATAAACTGACCAGGACTAAGCTTAAAGTTGATTTGTATTCAGTAAAAGTAGGATCTAAGATATAACCGCGATATCTTTATAGTTTTCTAAAAGACGTCGACCTGTCTAGAAGTTCCATCGATTCGTTTATCGGACAATGGAGGTAATCATTAATGCGCATAACGGGGCCTCTTAAACCTACACTAAAGTCACAAGTCCCAGTCCTACTTCCCTGAGCTTCTTGCCCTGTAACTCATAATACAGCCCCGTACGTTGAAGTGATGCAATGTTAAGTAGTTTGTGGTAACAAGGCAAAGCGTGGCGTTGAGTTTCGCCACTCATCACGCAATGCTTCCATAATTTGTTGGAAAGTGGGGAACCGAAGTGTCTTAATGAGAACGGAGTGTCTTAAATTAAGGAGAAGCTTAAAAAAATACAATTGCGTTTCACATAAATAAAGAACAAACAGTTATGTATAAAATAAGTATAAGTACTATTAATTTACATTTTTTTCTTTCTCTTCTTTATGAGAGAGATATGTTATCTATATATATATAAAAGGATTTGTGCTGACTGACTGAGGTAAGATGCACGCAGAGCCGTAACCGCTGATGGTAGAAACGTGAAATTTGGGCAGATGTTTATTTTCATATTCTGGACATCCACTAAGAAGGGAATTTGAAAAATTTTAACCCTAAAGGGATGAAATAGGGGTTGAAAGTTTGTATGGAA
>JAAIXJ010000925.1:0-12310 GCA_013403705.1 Heliconius hermathena | reverse complement strand
GTGGGTTCGATCCCCACTCGAGGAGATGAAATATTTACTTAAATTTATATTTCCATTTCTTCGCTCTGGTGTCGAGGCAAAGCGCGGCGTTGAGTTCTGCCACTCAACACGCAATGCCTCCAGAATTCGGCAGAAAGTGGGGAACGGAGTGTCTGTCACTAGGTTCCCTCTGCCTACCCTGCTGTGTGCGGGATACAGCGTGAAGCTGATTTATTTTATTTATTTTAATAGCACATAGTCTTTTCTATCGTTTAGCACTAAATAATCAGTGAAAACCTTGACATTTTGGCTTTGTTTAGAGACATCTTCTAGCTGTGCGTTCTCTATCGCCTTTGCCATGGATCCGGGAAACTATTTGACCTGATGGTCAAACAGTTTCCCGGATTTCCAAAAATTTATAGGTTTAAATTTACAGATTGATACCTGCTGCTACAATTTTTTTAAAAGCGTCACAAGCATAAATAAGTATGATGTCACAAAGCTTTAATAACTTTTTTATTTACAGTAAGGAAATTCTCATCGCTCAATTGAAAGTTATCCTATTGGAGTACTTCTAATAATGGAAATTGTATTGTACTTGTTTTATTTAAAATACATATTACAAATAAATAAATAGAGAGGCATTGCGTGTTGAGTGGCAGAACTCAACGCCGCGCTTAGCCTCGACACCAGAGCGAAGAAATGGAAATATAAATTTAAGTAAATATTTCATCTCTTCGAGTGGGGATCGAACCCACAACAGTCACACTTTGTGCCTATATATCTAAAAATAATATAACAGATAAATTTTGTCAGATATATTATACATATTTAATACAAATGAAGGAACTGAATGACTATAATAGTGTAAGAGGTGCATGCACTGATAATGAGCAAGGGTAAGGAAATGTCCAAGTAGAAGATGCGCCATATGGAGTATTTATAAGGGCGAAGCTCCAAGTATTTGAGAACATCAATAACTCTGTTTCTTGCCGGTGAATCTGAAATAATACAAGAAAAATGTGCATATTTAATGCTAACTAAATACTGGCGCGTATAAATTGTTATTTTTATTTTAAATCAATTTAAGTATAGTCTTATTTTTCTTTGTAGAATTTATAGTTGCCTTTTCTTAAAAGTGTCCACTAATCAAGTTCGCTTAGTTGTGATTTTGCTTTCAATAGTCGCAGCCGAGCGGTGGGTTAGGTAAACCAGAAAATCACCGGTTGAGCGACCATGGCGGAAGCCATATTGTCGGTCATTAATCAACCGGTGATCCTCTAGATCAGTGGTTCCCAACCAGTGGTCCGCGGACCACCAATGGTTCGCAGAGGCCTAAATATGGTCCGCCAACGATTTTAATTTTAGGGGATGGTGAGGCGTTGGTCATCGCGCAGGAGAGCATGCTACATGGGTAGTTGTAGAGTATGCTCCGGTCTCAAATATAAATTATTTCGACGTACAAATTTATTAAAATACTTTATAATAATTACATATTAATTCATTGATTTTATGAAATAATTATGCCTATCCACGTTAGGAAGTTATGACGTCGCAACGTATGGTATTTTGACAATTCGCAAAGATGATTTGAAATTCGAAGTATCTATTAGATTGGACTAGTTGTCAACCATCTTATTGAACGTTTATCGTAAGATATGCATCAATAAGTGTTTTTTTTTTGAGTTGATAAACCTTCCGTTTGTCATTAAATGAAAATTTTCACTGCATTTATTTACCTCACCATCACCTCTACAAACAACCCCGTATGACACCAGAGGAGCTACAGGTAGACACCTGTACGTTTTTGGTACATCGACCTGGAAACACTGCCACAGGCAGACCATTCCACAATAATACGTACATAGAGAACGCACAGCGAGGAGACGTCTCTATGCAAATCCAAAGTATCAAGCTACAGATTATTGGCTCCCCAACGATTGGAATGACTACATTGTAATCGATCAAATAGTTCACGATGAATGATACTGGGGTGATAATGAGCCTAGACATAAGAAAAGTACTCCATATGAGGCCAAACCTTGGCCCAATACAGGGCCAATTAGTGTTTTGGCGTGAAGTACTGTCTCGCTCTGCTGATACCTCATTTTCTTTAAAGCTAACTTGGCCTTGCTTTTTAGATGATCGTGATACTGGCAATCACTGGAAACACTAAGGTCCAATGTGCTGAAACAATAACAAAAACTAGTGACACGACAAATGGAATTTTCTTAGTGGTGAACACTCAAATTTGTGTTTTCTGAGATTTGAATTGAACCAGGTTACTTACACCCCATGAGGAAACGTTCCCAAGGATTTTTTTAAAAGAAGTTTGTCCACGTCCGGGAGTCACGTAGGTGACTTAAAAAATTGGGATAATGTATTTAATGTACCTACAAAGTGGTCCCTGCTACCAAGAATGATATAAAAGTAGTCCTTGATCAAGAAAAGGTTGGGAACCCCTGCTCTAGATAAATAACCATGTGTCTTATATTCCCACCCTTACTCTTAATGGAAAATGATGAAAGAAGATATTTAAGGAAAACTTCATGAAACACAAGTAGTTAAACTACCTCAATGCTTAAAATAAATATAATAATTTTAACACTTTAAATTGAATTAATATATAACATCCATTTAACATTATTGATTTTTATTAAACACACTCACATGTAACATGAATTAATTGAGCTCGTAAAAAGGTCTTAATTTTATCTATTTCTGCATTTCCTAATTCTACAAGAACTGCTGTCACCAATGTTGTCAAATATAATGTTGTAAAATCAGCCACGACAACCTTTGTCTGTAAATAAACACTATTATTTGATGATTGTTTGATTTTTCATGATTATCAATATTACTTTACATTCATCCATCCATCAGCCTTTCAAGGTCCACAGCTGGACATAGGCCTTCCATAATAACTATAAATAATTTTTGACTAATTCAATAATGAAAATATCAAATAAATCAGTTACTTCCTTTAAGATGTCGTTTCTTTGTAATTATAATATATTATATTAATATTTTGTAATTTTATGATATGATGAAAATAATATCAAATAGGGGTTCTATTTGATATTATTTTCATGAGAGAGAGATTATATTTTTTGTCAAAAAAGATACATATATATATATATATATATATATATATATATATATATATATATATATTAGTGTGACGTATTGTTAGTAGGTGATACCTATCACTTATTGCAATAACACAGTATCACTTAGTATCTGTTAATGCATTCCATAATTTTACTGCTTCTACAGTGAAAGATTTACTGTAGTAGTGAGTATGGCATAGCAGGTTCTCGAGCACATTATCACTTTTCGAGCGAAGACTCAGCGGAATACAGGAGTAAGAGCTAAAGAGGAAAAGCTTTCCTTAAGGCAGGAAGGAGTATCGGGATATAAAAGGACGGAATAGAAAAGCGTGACAGTGTGGAGGTTCCGGTGGTTTTCTACAGAAAGCTACTGTAGCCCAAGGGGATGGTGCTTTGATCAAATTCTGTCCAAAAATGTATCTAATAACCATGTTTTGTAGGTTCAAGTGTATTTAGCAATTGTTGCAAAATATCCAGCTGTCAGCATAATCTCTAATATAGAGAGCAAGAGTAAGTGCGCCAGGAAAATCTTGGCATTAACAGGCAAAACATTTTTCCATTTCTTTAGCCTACCAATAATTTAGTACATCTTGCGACTCAGTTCAGACATATGAGGAGCCCAAGAGAGTGTGTTGTCCACCTTAATACATAGATTTTTAACATTCCAGCTTACAATTGTCAAAGATTAAAGCAAAAAAGGAACATTTAATTTAGATAATTGCTGATGACTGCCCAGGAAACACACCTGTGACTTTTTAGGATTTATTGCCTGCCAATGACCTACTCCAGGAACTAATTGTAGGTAGATTGGAATTTACTAGATTATTATTTTTTGTTAAAGAAAAAGAACAAGACAAACGAGCGTTCGGGTCACCTGATGGTAAGTGACTACCGCCGCCCACGACCCCGCGCAACACCAGAGGAGCTACAGGTACGTTGCCGGCCTTTAAGGTGGGTTGGGCGCCGGAGCCCGACATTACCTGATGCGAAACGCATAATAAATCCACTACATAACGCATAAATATTAAATGCCGGGGGTGGTAATGATCCGGTCAAGTCTGCCCATGCGTGTTGCCATTCTGGCGACGTGATTCGACCACACGTACTTAAGTCGCCTCTTACGACACCACCAGTACCAGGATGATAATATTCTAGGCCGGGATCACAGGAGAGGAGAAAGGACGTCACGGTGACATGTGCGTAGTGCTGATGTTCCGCAGGGATCGTCGATCGTTGATCATTAATACGAATAATTTGCTCTCGTTTATCTAAAGAGAGTTAAATATGTTAATGTTGTCATTGGTACTAGGAGCATTCAGCACACTATCCTAATCTATCTGGCTTAAGCTTTTCATGAAACTCGTGTTATTAAATTTTTTAAAGATTCTACGCATGATAACCGTGGGCTTGATTTTTGGTGTGCGAATTTTATAAATTAAATAAATGAGTTTTAGTTTTTACTGTTTCAATCTATAACAGATTTATCCGATAAGTCAAGTTACTTTTTACATAATGTTATTGACGCTTACTCCTTGCACCAGCAGTATATGATTAGAAATTTTGCCGCGGTGGCATTAATACATAAGTACCACTAAAATAAAATATATTCATATATTTATTACGTACACGAACAGTATAATAATGAGTTGTAAGCTTAATCACAAAATAGTAGATATACAAGAAGTATGATGGCAAGCTTATTAAAATCTGAAAATTTAAAACAAGATGTAGTAAATGTAATTTTATTCAGTTATAATACAGGAGAGGCCAGTCGTGGCGCAGTGGCACGAGGTGTGATTGTAAAACCGACTGGTTGTGGGTTCGATCCCCACTCGAGGAAATGAAATATTTACTTAAATTTATATTTCCATTTCTTCGCTCTGGTGTCGAGGTTAAGCGCGGCGTCGAGTTCTGCCACTCAACACGCAATGCCTCCAGAATTCGGCAGAAAGTGCGGAACGGAGTGTCTTAACACTAGGTTCCCTCTGCCTACCCTGCTGTGTGCGGGATACAGCGTGAAGCTGATTTGATTTTTTTTGATTTTATAATACATTTTTTAAAAATTTTACACATTGTGTGGACTTACCAAGAATTTTGTAGCATGACCTACATATCCCACACTAACAATTATTTTCTCATAGATGTTGATGAAATCCTCGAGCTTCTTTATATTTCCATCGATCACTGCCTCATCAACATTTGAGGAAAAATCTAAATTTTTAAGTATCGTCTTTCTCAAAGACTTGAGTTTACACCATAAATGCTCAAACATTATTATTCTTTTCATATAAGTTACATTCAGTTGTAACGATAACAAGCACATTGTAAAGAAGTACAAAAAGTTATGACCCGCGCTTATAAAATAATATAAAAATTGAACTATACTTCGGATGACCATCACACTAACTAAACAAATACTTATAAATGACTTATAATAGTGTTGTTGCAGTAAGCTATGAGGATCAGTTAATTTTATAGCATTAAAAAAAATATTGAAATTTTCTCCTTTACTCAATAGGGATATTAAAGCTGTTATAATGCAATGCAAAAGCTTAAATAGTGTCATTATAACGATACAGTCAAACACATCCGGTGACATCATTTCTGTATAAGTTAAATAATAGTAACAGCGAAAGCAAGCCAATAGATTAAAGAGAACGCAATAAGATATCATAACAGTTTTGATTACATTATTACTACTTATATCAGTATATAGTCCCAAGAAAAGTTGGACGTATAGAATTATTTTTATAGAAGTAGAATACTTAACGCAGTATGCAGATTTGCTCTCAGTGTCTGTCATTGTAGTAATGAACGTGTTTATTTGTATGTAAGTCCAAGACGAAGTGAATATATAACAATATTATTTCAAATTTAACTTTATTAGTTTTACTGGAAATACTTTAATTATTCAAGATAATTTGATGAACACATTGTCATGCGGTCCATCAATGTAATAACAGTACTTTGTATTGATTGAAATCTATATATAATAAAACAGTAAAAATATTTTGCCTGTACATTTAGTAATTTTGACTGAAATGGATAGAAGGGCATTTAAAAAGAATTGTCGAAAGCAAAAAAATTTTTTTTTTAATTTCTTGCCTGTCTGTCTGTCTGTCAGCCTGTCTGCATGTACGTATGACCACGTACATCTCCGAAAATATTGAACCGATTTACTTTAAGTAAATCGGTTCAATATTTTTACCAATTGTTTTGTTTTATCTCAGAATAACATTGTTTCATCAAAATCGGTTAATTGAAAAAAGTTATCGTCATTTGAATGAACTCAAGGCATTAGTTTGCCTGCGAAGATTATATAGCAATCTAAATCTATACTTATAATAAATGTATAATTGTTTATAAAAAATTTATATTTTCAACTGTATAGTATGTATTTAGTAAAACGTCGTTTTTGATATTTGATATTAAGTGAAATTTAACATAAAACGGGATTTTTTAACTGTCCGAACAGTTACAGTTTAACACAGCCCAGTAAATGGCGCTGTGCATAAAGCATCATTTTCTGAATCGCGCTAGTAAGATTTTTGGCTTAAGAATGACATTCGAAACGTCTTGGTTATATAACTGTTGATAAACATATATATATTTTTAAAGCACTATTGTTTATAGTACAAACAATAAAGTAAACAAAATTGAATTGTTGGTGAAGGTTACCTTCATAAATCATAATAGTTAAGTTTAAGTCGTAATTAATTCAAGACAGATAAATGAGGCCAGGTCGTGGCGCAGGGGCACAAAGTGTGACTGTAAAACCGACTGGTTGTGGGTTCAATCCCCGGTCGAGGAGATGAAATATTTACTTAAATTTATATTTCCATTTCTTCGCTCTGATGTCGAGGCAAAGCGCGGCGTTGAGTTCTGCCACTCAACACGCAATGCCTCCAGAATTCGGCAGAAAGTGGGGAACGGAGTATCTTATACTAGGTTCCCCTGCCTACCCTGCTGTGAGCGGGATACAGCGTGAAGCTGATTAACTAATTTTCAAAGGATAATGTGCAAACTAACTAGTACAGAGGGACATCTAGAAAATATACATATTATTGCGAAAGAATAAAAATAGTGTGTAGTTCTTCTATAGATGTACTGTTTTATATTCTGTCGTAATGAGCAGCTTTAAACTTTGCATACAAAGGTATCCCATAGTATATCTATTTTTTTTTAATTTTTATTACCAGTACAGTATCGATACTTATGTGGTACTATATATTTATATATATTTAATATTTTTTCACCCTTAAGTGTTTTTCCGCTGAAAAACATAGACATTTTTTTTAATTTGAGAAAACATTTTATTAACTATAAAAATGTTGGTAGTTTCTATATTTCTAATAGAATTAAACAATTTTCTAAAATGTTTTTTCCTTGCATGGGTTGTAATAACAATTGGGAGCTATTAAACAAAAAAATACATTCTCATTTATATAAATATATGTTATTTTAATTTTTATCTTAAATTAAATAAATGTATTTTGATCTAGTTTATTTTCTTAAAAAATTAAGAGTTCACAAAAAAGCTATCATTTCTCTATGATGTAAATAAATAGTTATTGCACACAGAAAAATAAAAGAAGTACAAAATACAGATAACAATAACAATATATGTTTGTATTAGGATTGAATAAGTTCTCGCTGTTTTTTTTTTTACAATTTGAAATATAATGCTTACAATGACATTACTCAAAGTATTGTCCATCATTGGAGACCACTTTCTCCCATCTCTCTGGTAGCAATTGAATCCCCCGTCGGAAAAACGACTCATCTTTCGAGGCAATCCAGGAATCAAGCCATTTTTCGGCTTCTTCAAAAGAATGGAAGCGCTGCTCGCTTAAACCGTGCGCCATCGACCGAAACAAGTGGTAATCGGAGGGGGCTATGTCCGGTGAATACGGCGGGTGGGGTAGAACTTCCCATTGAAGTGTTTCCAGGTAAGTTTTGACTGGTTTTGCCACATGTGGCCGAGCATTATCATGTAATAAAATCACTTTGTCGTGTCTCTGCTCGTATAGTGGCCGCTTTTCTTTCAGAGCGCGACTCAAACGCATCAACTGAAGTCGATAGCGAGCTCCCGTGATAGTTTCATTAGGTTTAAGCAGCTCATAATAAATTACGCCCTGCTGATCCCACCAAATGCAGAGAAGAAGCTTAGAACCATGGATATTTGGTTTTGGCGACGATGTTGATGCGTGACCCGGCATGCCCCACGATTTTTTTCGCTTTGGATTGTCGTAGTGAATCCACTTTTCATCCCCAGTGACGATACGGTGCAGAAAACCTTTTCTCTTTTGCCGTTGAAGCAACAATTCACACATGAGAAAACGTCGTTCTACGTCTCTCGGCTTCAACTCATACGGCACCCAATGCCCTTGCTTTTGGATCATTCCTAACGCTTTTAAACGTTTTGAAACTGTTGACGCATCTACTTGTAACGTTTTCCCGAGCTCTACTAACGTCTGACATGGATCTTCTTCAAGCAATGCCTCCAATTCTTTGTCTTCAAATTTTGTCGGTGCTCCAGAACGCTCTTTGTCTTCAAGGTCAAAATCATTACTTTTGAAGCGCCTAAACCAGTCTCTGCACGTTGTATTCGACAAAGCATTGTCACCATATGTCTCAACGAGAATTCTGTGTGCTTCTGCTGCAGATTTTTTCTGAATAAAGCAGTGCAATAAAATTCCCCGCAAAAACACTTTATTTAGCACAAAAGCACACATTTTCACAAAGGGAAAATAAATATGTTGTTGACACTGTAGTAAACACTATTCTACTATAATTTAAGGTTACATATAGTACTACTTTGGTGATTCGTTACCGTACGAAATTCCATGCACAGAGTGCCGCAACGCCATCTTTCAAAAAACAGCGATAACTTATTCAAGGTCCTAATAAAATGCCTTATTGCTTTAAGCAATCTCTTACAGGCAAACCTTGGTAAAGAAAAGGACTAAATTTTAACAAAGAAAATATGGGAATAACGTTATAGTGCACAATTCGATTAAACAAAATACAATAATAAAATAAAAATTAATAATATACATATATACATATCGTATACTACATAAAAAAAAACGATTTAATATTATATCTAAATATATCATACATACTTATATATAAAATATATTAATCTACGTAATGAAAATCGAAAAAGCCACCCTATGGTTTTAAAAATTTTCACTTTAGAAATCTGAAGTGCGCTGCAAGCATACATTATTTATTAAAACAGGAACGTAATTCCCTGTACCGAAACAAACAAATAATTCATAAATTTAAGCGGCCGAATCCGCGAACTGGTCGCTAATATTATAATATTTATGTTGGTACCTATCATATTTATAAAGATATTTAAGTAAGTGTTATGAACATATGTTCTCCAACAGTCTGTTCGCATATCATTTGTACACCAACCACTTTCCTTGTACCTTCTGATATTAGATGGTAATAAAGATCACCTGTGGTAATAAGGCCGCCTTTACACCAAAATTTTATCTACTAAATCGAGACGCGCACGCTGTGAAAATATTATATAATACCATATAAACTAATACAAATGTGAGAGTTGCACAGCGATAATCACATATGTTATATGTACATTGACAAGAGTAACTAGTAATTTAGAATTCAGCGGTATAAGATTGCAAACTAGAAATTGAAATGGTCTGGTTTCTATATATTGGATAAATCTTCTTATCTCCTTTACTTGAATGTGACCTGAAGCAATAATTTTTACAACAGTTAATTTTTATAACAAGAAAATAGTTTTTAGGTAGAGGCAAGTCGTGTCGTAGAGGCACAAACGTATGACAGTACAGTTCCAGGAAGGGTTCGATTCCTACTTGAGGAAATAAAATATTTAATATTTTCATTTCCACGGTCTGGTAACAAGGCAAAGCGCCGAATTCCGGAACTATTGAATGTTGAGTTCCGACACTCAACATTCAATAGTTCCGGAATTCGGCGGAAATTAAGGAACGGAAGTGTCTTAGTGGGAACCCCAGGTTCTTTCTGCCTATCCTGTTATGTGTGGGATTGCTGAAAAAAGTTTCTGCAGAGAAGAGTAAAAAAGGAAACATTGCAGGTACCTGTAGTGTAAAGCAATTTATCGTGAAGAATAATTTTTATCTTACTCGCTTCAACCTCGAGCTTAGTAGCACACAGCGCCGGTAAAATTAAAAGTAGTATATATTGCAATATTGTTGTATAAATCAATAAATGATGGTATGGAATGTTCTAGAATCAATGAAATAAAGAATTAAACAATGATATAATAAAAATAATAATAGAGGCCAGTTCAGGGGCACAAAGTATGACTGTAAAATCGACTGGTTATCGGTTCGAGGAGATGAAATATTTAATTAAATTTATATTTCTATTTCTTCGCTCTGGTGTCGATGCAAAGCGCGGCGTTGAGTTCTGCCACTTAACACACAATGCCTCCAGAATTCGGCAGAAAGTGGGGAACGGAGTGTTTTACACTAGGTTCCCTCTGTCTACCCTGCTGTGTGCGGGATACAGTGTGAAGCTGATTTATTTATTTTTTATTTTATATATTATAATAAAAATATTCTTTATCTAATGATAGCTTAGAGTGTTAATAAAATCTTTATTCCCATATTGTATTTATTTTAAAATAAATTTTTCTTCGATTTTTTTTGTACTTAGATATCATTATAAGTATAAGTTAGATATCAAAATGATTAATTCTATTATTATTATTTAATATGATTATTATTATTGGCAAGAAAAAGTATAATGCATAAATAGTGCAGATTATTATAATACTTACTGTGGCATCCTTAAATTCTCGTACTATGTTAAGTATAGTCAGTATTATTTCTGGTACTTTAATGATCAGCATAGATAAGAACTAAAAAATAAATTGTCTTTAAATTACACCTTTAAAAATTCCAAAAAACATATAATTATCGAATTGCACTACGCTAGTTAAATTTACCAAATAATCAAATATTTCTTTGGTTTGCTCAGTTGCATCTATAAGAAATTTGTATAAAATATGACTAGAAATTATTTCATGATGGCTCTTTTCAATGGTGATCCTTAATTGTTTCAAACGACAGTACACGGCGTAAAATAAAAAGAAGTAGATCATCAAAGGAAGGTTCGGGCCGAAGAAAAAAAGAATGTATAACCAATAATAATAATTCGCGATATTATTACAAATCTCCGGAAAGAAATTACAATGAACTATCCATAGCCCTATATTGTAAGCGAATGCAGTCGTTATACAAACAATCATTTTCAATTCAATACAGTTTCTAACATTGAATCGTAAATCTTGATCAGCTGAAAGCAAATTTTTGAATAGAATAAACAAAGTTTTGCGTTGATTACAAAACAAAAGAATAATAACATTGAAAAAGTACTGAATGATATATAGATTCCACCAAAACGCGTATGTGAAGGGAAATTTTGAAAATAAAACAAACTCAAACAAAATTGAAAGGGCAGTAAGTTGCATTACAGTAAGTAATGAAAATAAGTTCCGTTTCCTAGAGAAAGGTTTTATAAAACCGAAGTCTAGCATAAAAAAAACCCGAAGTATTGTAAAGAAAATTTTGATACTATTTGATTTATTAATATTTTTGTCTTCTGTTTGGACCCATTTTAACTTAGGATTTGGTCTGCCGTAAATCATTGTATTTTAACAACTGTTTTACACGTTTTAATATGGCTAAGTTAAGTTTGCAAATGTATTATAACATTATTTTCTGTATCATTTAATAGAACCATTTAATCAACTATATTGACGTTTCAAATGCAAAGTTACTGCAATCGATTGCTGAATGATAAACGTAATAAGAATTAACTAACTAATATAAAACGTGTCAGTTCATTTAATTAAATTTCATTATGAAATTTATTTATTATATATTTTATTAGCTTCACGCTATATCCCGCACCTGGCAGGGTAGATAGAGGGATACCTAGGTTACTAGGAACCTAATCTGTTTATCAATGGAGTGTCTTATAATAACATTAGGGCCATTCAAACACTTTCGTTATCCACTTTCTGCGAGGTTTTTTTAGGTTGTCTTGAGTGGCGAAACTTAATACCGCGCCTTACATGGTTACCAAAATGAAGAAATGAAAATATTTATATTTCGTTCCCTCTAGTAGAAATCTAACCTACAACCGTCACGTTTAAGAAATATAGATATTACAAACAGCCTTAACTATTAATT
>JAAIXJ010000881.1:0-40588 GCA_013403705.1 Heliconius hermathena | reverse complement strand
TACATACCTACGCTAGTTGCTGCGACTCGATTTCTTGAATGAAACCTGTGCGACGTTGCCGCTTTGACAGGTTAGTGTGCGCGTATGTTTGCGTGTTTATAATATTCTTGACAAATGGAGTTTTATTTTAAAACGATTATTTTATTATTTATTTTGTTTGAAAAAAAAACTTTTTCATTTTTGGGAATTTATTTTTTTCTGAATTATATTAAGCTTTTATAGAGTAGTTAAAACTGTGGTTTCATTTAATGTGGTGCTGACACGTCCACCCTGTATATTTACAATTATATTTTCATTTCTTCGCTCTGGTGTCAAGGCAAAAGCGCGGCGTTGAGTTCCGCCACTCAACGTGCAATGCCTCCAGACCTCGGCGGAAAGTGGGGAACGGAGTGTCTTAACACTAGGTTCCCTCTGCCTACCTCTGTACTATATGCGGGATACAGCGTGAAGAAAAAAATATCAAAACTAAAGAATACCTTTACTGGACTTATCCAAAAGAAGCTCCCGCTTTTTTCCATTTTTCTTCTTGACTCCCTTTTGTTCGAGTGTGACATCATCGAATCCAAGTATCTCCGCGATTTTGTCTTCTTCCTTTAGTTCTTCAAAATCCTCTTTTAGCCCTGATGTTTTTTTTATAAAATATATTAGAGTAATGTTTAAAAGTAAGCAAAACGTGTAACTACAATTTATTGACTGATATGATGTTTTAAATATGAGTCGGTGGGTAGTTTACTGTACAGATTTACAGGCTATTACAGTATGGCTGATATAGTGGGGCCACATTTAAATTGCGCTTTTTGAACTTTCATTGTTCACTCACAGAGTAAATAATTAAAAGTAAGAAAAAAATCCTTAAATCGAAGTTCGTTAAGCACGCTGTAGCTATCGCAAGGCAATTTAAATAATAAGCATCAGTAGTGTGAGTAGTTTCACTCTTATGGGAGCTATCAAATGTGCAGGTTATGTATGCATGCATGGTGACTGTGGCACCCCACACAAGGACTATGCTCACCAATATATCCATGTTCCGTAAAACAAATATGTTTGTAGTATAAATTATATACATATTTTTACCTTCATGCTATTTCCATAGTAAGTCAGGTAGATACCATCTGTCTTCTGCTTTCTATCCTAATACTTCAAACTGCGCTTTGTTTGGCCGTAGTGAGGAAATGAAAATAACTGTGAATGGGAACTGTCAACACAATGGTAACAAATACTTATCTTCACCTTCACGCTGTATCTCACACACAGCAGGGTAGGCAGAGGGAACCTAGTGTTAAAACACTCCCCATTCCCCACTTTCTGCCGAAATCTAGAGGCATTGCGTGATGAGTAGCGGAACTCTACGTCGCGCTTTGCCTCGACTAAATTTAAATAAATATTTCATTTCCTCGAGTGGGGATCGATTTTGTAGTCACACTTTGTGCCTTTGCCCCACGACTGGCCTTTATTTTTTTATCTTATATTACTTATATATTAATAATTTTTAAAAAGAGAATATTTACCTAAAAAATATATTTCATTCTCATCTCCATCAGAATATTCTTCTTTGACTTTAATCAGACCTTCATCTGGAAAATAAATGACAATTCAAATTAATAAATACTTATTTTAGAAATAATTTATTTTAGAAACCTATGTTTGGTATAACTGCTGGTTTTTTTGTTTTAGTTTTTTAAATGACATCCTTAATAAACTGAGATCCCAGGACACCCATACCTATGTTATTTTAGGAAAACTGAAATTTTGAGGATTATTGGTTTGATACTTGGTTAAGACGGTATGCGTACTTACAAGCCTGAAAATGGAGCCTTTTCAGAGGTAGCGCATAATATTACATATAAACCATACTACGTTAAAGTAGAAACGCTCGTATTTAAATATGTTTTTACGTATAATGAAATATACAGAGTGATTTTGTCAGCACCACTTTAAATGAAACCACAGTTTTAACTACTCTATAAAAGCCTAATACAATTAAAAATATTTTTAAACATTTTTTAAAGTGTTAATCCACACTTAAGAAATAAAAATACTTATTTAGAAAACGTTTAAAAATTTGAACGTAGCGGGACTCGAACCCTCGTGTCCTGGAAACCGATCAGGCGCTCTGACCACTAAGCCATACATTCTCATCGAGCTACGTCGAAATTTTTATACGCTTGTTACAACTTATTTATGTTGTTAGCATTTCTGTAGGGTAAAAATCTCCCTTTATTTTTTCAAAAAAAATAAATAATAAAATCGTCGTTATAAAAAAAATGCCATTTGTCAAGAACGACGCATGCAGACATGAACCTAAAAACAAAAGGGACATCACCGCATACGCCTCATTCCGAAATCGAGTCGTAGGTATTGGCAGTTAAGTTCAAAGTTGTTTAACCTTTAGTAGTATTGCTTAAACATCGTGAAATGAAAAAAAAAAATCCTACGTCTAAACTTTCTACAACTCAACATATGTATTTCCTAAAATGGAGTCAATATTTATTTTAAGCCTTAAATCAACATTTTAAATGTACTTATAATAAATATACTTAAGTCGCAGATTGACAATAATAGACACTGTAACATACATATGAAGAGATAGAGGTACACTGCAGAAATTTAATATACGAGGAGCATTCAATGTTTTTAAGTATCGATATGATTTACTAAGTACATTCGTAATTAGACTAATTATTTAGTTAATAACACTATATATTTATTTATACTCTCAGGTATAAATAAAAAGATACACATTTCTAATAATTACTTTGCTAGTTATCCTTCGTTAACTACAAGTGAAATGAGTGACGTGACAATGTTGAAGAAAATTGGGCACCACGCTGTGATTAAATTCCTTATTAAATAAGGAAAAAATCAAAAAACCATTCATGAAGAGATGGTGGCTGTTTAACAAGAATCTGCACCTTCATTATCTACTGTTCAAATGTAGTTAAGTGAATTTAAAAGGGGCAGAGATACCATTGAAGACGACCCTCGTCCGTGCGGCGCAGTTACTGCCTCTATGGATGAAAATGTCACTAAAGTACTTAAACTTGTTGTCACTTGTTGTACTTAAAGATGTCCAAATGAAGGAGACGACTAATATTCGTATCGGTACCATACAAACTATTTTTCACGACTGCTTTAACCTTTCAAAAGTTGGTGGGTCGCGGGCGAATGCTCACAGTGGCACAGAAACAAGTGCGAATCGAGTGATGTAGGGAGTTTTTGGAGCTCTGTGGTGAAAATACTTCGAGTATTTTCGGAAGAATTGTTACTGGATAAAATTGTCCAGGAGAGTGCTAGAAGCGTCCACGGCGTTTTGAGATTAAAATGGAATTTTGCTGATTAAATATAAAAATAAAAGAGTATATTAACGAAAATTCCTACGCTTCAACTTACGCCAATTTAAGGGAAGATATTAAAGAAAAAGACGGAGTAAATTGGCCGCGGGTGCGTTATATCTCCGTGACAACGTTCCACACGTGCTTCAAAGGCTAATGTTCGCGATTGTGGGTTTAAAGACATCAACCACTCACCAAATAGTCCAGAGTTGGCACCTAGTTTATTATTTGTTCTGAAATTTGAAAATGATGTCCGTGGAAAACGCGGCTTTTATTAAATGTGCATTCAGGTAAGAAGGAAAGTTATTTTTTGCAGGGACTTGATAAGTTAATATCAGGATGTTACAAATGTATTGAGGTTATGGGGGTAGTTCTCCATAAAAAAGACATAGAAACAAGCATACGGGTCACCTAATAGTGAGTGACCACCGCCACCCACAACCTCGTCCGCACCACTGACACCATAGGAGCTATAGGTGCGTTGCCAGCCTTTAATGTATAAAGTAAGGAATAAAGGCGCTTTTTGAAGGTACCCAAGTCGTATTTACCTGGAAGCACTATCGCAGGTAGGCCAATCCACAGTCGTGGAAGGTTCCTACGAAATCGCACCGTACTGGAGTGCCACGTATCTAGATAGAAGTAGATGGTATTTAAGTTTGTTACGTACTGTGCTGTTGGAAAATTCGGCGGCAGGTAACAGGCTAACTTTATCGCATTATCTGCATCACTATCTAATTACACAGCGATTGGGCTTTTAGGATCTTCTGCAATGACAGGATTCGTTGAGGCAAGTTCTTCACAACAGTTATAAAACGCCACATAATATTCCTCTAACAGTTCGAACGCATGTTCGATGGATACTAGACGTGTGCGAGGTGATTTACGTTTAATATTTTCTTTCAACAACAAAACCAGTTTAACAAGTGATTACCTTATCATTGTCTTTTGTGCATCGATTGAGGAGTCATAATGAACTTTATGGACAATGGTTAATGAGTCTATTTCGGTTGACGATGATTGTACAAATATTGAATGCAATGAAGATAATATAACATTCTTAGTAAATAATATTATGGAGGAACAAACACATTTATTGGATTGTAGAAATATGGAATTTAAACGATTGGCATCAAGTTTCAAAATGTCCAGGGAAGAGAGTTAGGTCACAACAAAATTGGAAGGTGATTTAATACAAATATGTGTACGAAGTAGCCAAGTGCTGCCTAAACAGTTTGCTTTGGCAAAACTATTAAGGGATAATAAGATTATAGATATTACTAAAGTTAAATATGTTAATTATTATAAAATATATATTACTTTCAATAAAGAGTCAAGTGCAGAGTCGTTCTTAACTTGTACATTTTTCTCAAATTTGGGATGGCGATCTGAAAAAACTTCTGAATTGGGAATGTCGTATGGAATCATTAAA
Organism: Heliconius hermathena; assembly: GCA_013403705.1. Lineage (NCBI taxonomy): Eukaryota > Metazoa > Arthropoda > Insecta > Lepidoptera > Nymphalidae > Heliconius > Heliconius hermathena. The sequence continues at coordinate 35,827 of JAAIXJ010000881.1, read as the reverse complement.
AATATGGATTTAGACTTATCTGACGAAGAATTATTGGACAATTTACGAAGTGATGTGGAAATTATTTCTATTAAGCGTCTTAACAGACGACATGAAGGAAAATGGGTAGTAAGTGAATCTGTCAAATTAATGTTTAAAGGTTCAAGTTTGCCTGCGTATGTGTATATTCTTGGCTTAAGAATCAGAATCGAACTCTACATATATCCTGTGACACAATGTTCTAACTGTTGAAGATATGGTCACACGGCAAAATTTTGCCCTTCTAATAAAATTATTTGTCCAAAATGCACTGGAAATCATCCCAATTGCGAAGTTACTTTTTTTAAGTGTGTTAACTGCTCCGGAAACCATATGGCTTTGAATAAAATATATCCAGTTTACAAAAAAGAAAGAAGAATTAGAGACTTAATGTCTGAATATAATTGTTCATATCAAAAAGCCCTAACTACTTATAATATGTTCCACCTTCTCCAATTCTTAATCATATGATTATCTCATAGACATGCAACATAAACATATATATACTTCTACATTATTAATCGACTCACCTCTAAACATTGAGGAGCAACGAGCAGACAAAATTAATAGCGAACCATTAAACACTAATAATTCAATTGTTAACAAAACTGCATTAAAGAAAAAAAAAGAAGAAGAAACAACAAAAGCAAGAAGAAGAAAATATAATTTTGGAGACAAATGAAACTAGAGTGAATGAAATTGATAATGAGAGCAACGTTGATGATTCTGGAAGCAATAACAAAAAAAGTTTTGATAGTGGTTTAATAGATAAAATTAAAGTAGTTATATTTAAAAATAATTTAAATTTAAATAGTAAGATAAAAGAAATAGTACAAATTATAATTGAATATATTACTGTTGTAGTAATAGATTTTTGTTCGGACTTATCTAGAGTGAAGTGGTTGTTTAATAATCTAAGCAACAATGGATAATAGGATTAGAAATATTGTTAAATTAAATATCTTACAGTGGAATTGTAGGAGTCTGGTACCTAAATTAAAGTCTTTTTGTGATACTAAAACCACTAATATTGGGCGATTTTAATGCACATCATGTGGATTGGTCGTATAAAACAGACACGCGGTACACAATTATATAATTCTATTGTAGACAGTAATTTTATAACTTTGAATGATGGAAATGCAACACGATTGCAATTAGTGCAAGGCGTGTTACATAAAACCAGTCCAGATTTGTCTTTGGTTTCTACTGATATCCCATTCAATTTTGTTTGGAGTGTAACTAATGAATCGCTTGGCAGTGATGCATCATCTTATTATCAAATTAGGTACATCAATTCAGTTTAACACGAACTTTATAAAGAAACGTAACTTCAAATCAGCTAACTGGTGCGGCTATAGAACATATATTAAAACATTATTTACAAATTTTATTTTCACTGACAACATTCAACAAGATTATAATAATTTTATTAATTTAATTAATAAGGCAGCCGAAAAGTTTATTCCTTTTTTTAAATATTGTCCAATTCCTACTACCAAATTTACACCAAAATCTTATTGGAAACCAGAATTGAGTAGAGCAGTAGCTATACGTCGCATAGCCCTTAGAATTTTTCGTCGCAATCCAAATCCCAGAAATTATGAAATTTTAAAAGAAAAAATTCGGAGTTTTCAAAAACATCTTAGGAGAGCACAGATAGAATCATAGAATAACTTTTGTACATCTACTGGAGAATCAACTTCATCTTTGGATATGTGGAACCAAAGGAGATGGATTAAAGGTTATAAAATGCAAAAAAATAATATTGATGATACTATGGCTACAAATTTATGAAGAAATTTATGTCCAGATTTTGTATGCCGAAAAAGTCCTATATTTAGCTCATCTAATCAACAACTAGAGTCTAGTATCACGGTAAACGAATTAAGGTCCTGTATTAAATCTAAAGATACAGCTCCAGGTCATGATAATATTTCATATTCTATGGTAAAATATTTATCATCTAATGCTCTTAAAAGTTTAATAGATATTTACAATAGAATTCTTACAAATGGTTTTATACCTAAGCAACGGCGGTCTATATCGGTAATACCAATTCCTAAGCCTGGTCGCGATATATCAAATCATTATTAATATCCTGTTTATGCAAAATTTTTCATTCTATACTTCATAAAAGATTCGAATGGTATATAGAAAATAATAACGTTTTGTTACCAAATACAGTAGGTTTTAGGAAAATGAGATGTACTTTGGATTGTCTTAGTGTTTTACTATCTATTATAGCACACAATTAAATTTTACAAAAAAATCTTTTAACAATAGTCTATTTTGTAGATCTTGATAATGCATACAATAATTTGGATATTTATTCTTTAGTTAAAATACTCGACAATTTAGGAATTGGTTCTATAATGTGTAACTATATATGGAATGTTCTGTCTGAGAGATATCTTCAAATCAATGTTAATAATGTTATTGTTTCTCGTAGGACTTGCCAGGGTATAGCACAGGGAGATCCGTTATCTCCTTTATTATTTAACATTGGTACTTCTAATATATGCAAAACGATGAACAATATTAATTTTTTACAATATGCGGATGATTTTGTTTTATATACTTCATGTTTTAATATAAATGAAGGGGAATCCGTTATGCAGATGGCTGTTAATAAATTTTATAATTATATTAGTGATATAGGTATGAAAATTTCAATTTCTAAAAGCAAAGTTACTGTATTTAAAAAGGGCATTAATAGATTTCCTGTTAGGATATATATAAATGGAAAAATGCTAGAAGTAGTAAAAAACGTTAAATATCTGGGTTGTTAGCTGGACAGATCTTTAAGATGGTCTAAACAAATCAATGAATTGCAAGGTAAAATTTTAAAATTTCTTAATGTTTTTAAAGTACTAGCTGGGTCTGGGTGACGCGTTCACCCCAAACACCTTAGACGTATTTATTTATCTTCTATTCGAAGTCGTTTAGATTATGCAAGTTTTTTAATAGATGACAGTAGTGAAGCTCATTTAAAAAAATTGGACTTATTACAAAATAAAGCGTTAAGAATTATTGGCGGATATGTTAGAACTACTCCAACACATGTTATGGAATCTGATCTGGGTATACAACCTCTACATTTTAGAAGGTTCTATCTATGTGGTAAGTTTTGGTTGAGGTCTAAGTCATTTAAATTCTGTGATACTATTCAGATTTTAGAAAATTCTATTAGAAGTGATGTTTTATATAAATGGAAAAGAAAACGTAAACCATTATTACTAAAAATTCATGAGCAATTTAGATATCTTGAAGTAAATCAGAATAACAAATTTCATTTCTTTTCGTTTGATACTTGGATTAATAATTTAACGGTAGAAAATGTAATTAAAATAAATATAGATAATTTCAATAAACCTAAAAAGACTTACGATATTGATTTGTTGGGTAATCACTGCCAACAGTTTATAAACAATAATTACAATGGCTTCTATAAGATCTTTAGAGATGGGTCCAAAGAGGGTAATTCATCAGGGGCAGCATTTTATGATGACCAAAATTCGGAATTTATGAAATTTCAGATTAGTAAAAATATTTCCATCATGCATACAGAATTATTAGCCATTTGTGAAGCACTATCGTATATTTCTTCAGTAAATCATAACAAATTTGTCATATTTTCTGATTCAAAGAGTTCTCTTCAACACATAGCTCGATGTATCTCTAATCCTAAAGGTATGCCCGTAGCATTTAATATTTTTAAATTAAGTCATAGGTATGATCAGCAGAATAAACTAATAGTTTTACAATGGATTCCTTCACATGTTAATATTTCAGGTAACGAAATTGCTGACGCTCTTGCCAAAGAAGGAATTACGGATGATCTTCCAATGGCTACTGAACCTGTATTTTCTGATTGTGTTTATTTAATTAGGAATTTGTGTAACACATTTTGGAAGGAATATTTTGACCAACAATCTCAAACTAAAGGTATTTGGTACAGAACTATTCTAGCAAAACCTTCAATCAAATCGTGGATTGATACTGTTTGCCTAAATAGAAAAGATTGTGTGACGTGTTTAAGGCTTAGGTCGGGACACATTCCATCAAATAAATTCACATTTCTAATGAAAAAATAAATATTCCTAATTGTCGTACGTGCAACACTTTAGATGACGTATATCATGTTATGATGGAATGTGTCCAGAATGAGCCCATGAGACGTAGGTTATTAATTGGCAGAGACAACAATGTAGAAGCATGTAATAGTGTGCTAGCGGTACCAGACTCTGAAAAAAAATCTCTAAAAAATTTTTTTATTTTGTAGAGGTCTTTCCCTGTTTGTTATAGTTCCAATTCACAATTTTCAGGAGCAAGAAATCTCATTCTAAATCGAGGGTCTAACAAATGTTGATAGGCAATTTCTGGTACATTTGGACAATTTTTGAAATTTTGTGATTTCAAGTGACGTTGAGGTAGGGCCCGCTCGTTATGTAGCCAGCGACGACGACAAGTAGCATGTTAAAACCTGTTTACGCGGCAAAATAACAAAGAAATGGTAAACCGAATAATTCGGCCGAATATCCGGTTCGGTAAAATTCAAACCGAATATTATTCGGTTATTCGGTGTAAACACCGAACCTTTAGTTCTGCCAACAACAAAGGTTGTTTAAAATTCAGACAAACTTTAATACGTTATACCAGCAAGTCTAAATTTAATATTAATTATAAGCCTAAATTTAAATTTGATATTTACGATACTATTTTTAGACCATTTACCAATCCGATGAGCCAATCATCCTCCCAGACGCGATAAAGCGTACTCTGTAAAAGCGAGCGAGAAGGCAAAACTCAAGAGTATGAACTATGAATGCGAGTGGCTGCACGACATGGCTAATCAATTGTTGGTTGTATTATTGTTGAAATTATCTATACATATCAACATAATTGATGTGTCTGTCTATGTAATCTCACGAACAACTGGACCGATTTTTATGGGAATAACACTGAAAGATTAGGTTTGTTCTCAGCGGTAAGCGGGGGCGCAGGATCCAACAGGTAAGTGGCTACATTTGCATTAGCTTGCTTCACTTGCGGCCATCTTCATCTTTCGGGCTAGTATGATGCCCAAGTATTTAGCTTTCTTGGACCAGCCGATCTGCCGGCCTTAGATCATCAGCTGAGTTAGCAGCTTGAAATAATTCTCAAACAAGATTGTCTGTGTTCTGGCCAAGTTGAAAGTAAGCCTCCAGTCAGCCTTTTGCCAGTCTGGTAAAAGGTCGATGGCTCTTTGAAGCTTGACGGTCGCGTGTGAGGGTTTCAGGAATTTCGCAAGAAGGGCAATATCATTAGCATGGGTGCTAGTATCGCATCCTTGTAAACAGAGACGTCATTTGTGTACACTGTGTACGAAGCAGGAGAACAGAACAGCTTTGCCATTGAAGTGAGCAGCTAGATGGGCCTGTAGCCTTTTGAACATTGAGGATTCTTCCTTGGTTTCGGGATCATTACTACCATGCCCTCTGTAGGGAACTATTATTTATGTTTATAGTTTATTTAATATGTGTCATTTACGTATTTCAATATTGTAATTTATTTATTTATCATTTATATATAATACATACATTTAATAGAATTTATGTTTTGTAGTAAGTATTCGTATTCAGTTTATTTATATGAAAGCGCTACCGTCGACTGAACCAGTAAGGTGCCGTAATATTTACGCCTGTCCCCTTGTCGACGGCATATTTAATTATCACGCTCGATACTTGCCACTCGATGCGCTTTCCATACGTTCCTTTGTTTCATCTAGTATTTTATTCCAAATTTGTATCTTTCGTGTTCTGTTATATACGTTATATGTTTGTGGTTGACTTTCCTGTATATATGTACCGTGTTTAATTGAGATTTTACCATTTGTGTTATCACTATACATACATTTCAAGTGGTGTTGATTAAACTTGTGAGTAGACTTTTATTATTCACCATCAACATACACCTCCTTTCATACCCGGGGAAAGTAATTCAGGCGCAAAATAGCAATGAAGTCCCTGGTCATGGCAGCGATCACCTTGAACGGTAGATAGCAAAAGGTCTCATTAATGATGCCATCATGTCCTGGGGCCTTCTCGTGTTTGAGCTTCCTCATGGCTTTGTGAACCGCCGTCGGAAAGAAGAATGGGGGCGGCGGGAGGAGCATTGTCGGTGCCGGCAGATGGAAATCTAGCCTCAAACTAGTGTTCTGTTGGAATTGTGTGGCCAGGTCAGGATGTCAGCTCTTTCCTGTGCCGGGTTGATACCGGACAGTGCCGTCGGGGTGAAATAACGGTCATCACCCCCGCGCGGCCAGAGCTTCACAGCTACAAAACACTTTGAGCTTTAACGTCAGTAAACTTTGCGACCTTCTAGTAATTCTATCTAGTAAGTACTAAATAAACATTTTATGAACATGTTTTCTAGGGTCTTAATAATCGATCAAAAGAATAAAAAAGATATCGGTATTTTTCGACCAATTCATAAACTTGCTATTCGAAACTAGTATTTTGAAAGTTGTACCTTTTAAGAAACACAGGCACCTATTCATATTGTAAATAGTGTTTGTGATAGTTAGTAGTGTTTGTGTATATCAAGAGAGTTCTGTAGAAAAATTCAAATATATAACTCTTTAGCTCAAGATACCAGGGCCCCCAGACCTATGTCAATGTAGCGTAGCTGAAATTTTGAGGATTATTGATTTCATATTTGGTTAAGGCAGTATGCATACTTACAAGCTTGAAAGTTGGGGCCTTTCAGAGGTAGTGCCAAAAAAAGGTACATCTGTATCTTGGAGGATGAATGAGTCATTGGATTGGTGTGGGTGCTTATAAGGGGTCTTGAAATAGTCCTTAAATAATATATGTAAAATTTCTGGGATCCTTGGGCTCTCAGTCTATTAGGAATTTTATGTCTAAAGATATTAATATTTAGTTGTGAGCCTAGTTTACTTAAACTAGGCTCACAACTAAATATTAATATCTTTACAACTAAATATTAATATCTTTACAGTAACAGAAAAAAATAAAAAAGAATAAAAAATATTTAAATAGGTACAAGTGTGCTATTGTAAACAACTGTGTTCAGGGTTCAATTCCAATGGAGGAAATTAATATTTAAGATTTTTATTTCTCTGCTTTAGTAACAAGGCAAAGCACTGCTTTCCCTCTGCCTACCCTGCTATGTGCGGGCTACAATGTCAAATTTTAAAAATGTTTTAAAATAAATAAAAATAGGATGTTTTTTGTAAAACACTCTTACCTTTAATTTCATCCATATTAGAGAGTTGACATTGAAATTCCTTTTGACATTTCTGCACCTGATGTTTAAAATCACAGGCATCTCGGAGGCGAGCTATGCATACCTCACATATACCATTCTCCGATTCACAAGACTCTAATGGCAACTAAAAATAAAGATATATACAAGAAAATTATAACAGTAGGATAACATAAAAGAACTACAGGTATGATAATAAAGTACTTATGTTAATTGAACAATTGAATATACGACAAGGTTTTCCATTGAAACAAAGTAAACAATTAAGTTAGCTACTTAACAATAATAATATATTATGTACCTATATATTAAATAACATTATTCATATTATAGTTAAATTAATAATTAAAATCATTAAATAAAACGAAATCTCGTAGGAAATTTGTACAAGTAAACCATTCATTTTATTATATAAATAAAAAAAAAGAAACACTATTTACATGTATTTCGAAGCATTCCTTCAACATGTCTCCATACACTTCGGTTTTACCCAAGCAGGTATATACAGATTTAAGATCTTTATCCGGAGGACGCGCTAAACAACAGCGGCAAGTAGCATTTATATTCATTGTTATTTTTTATTTATGAGATATTGTTTATATTGTATTTTATTACAAAATCATTATGATGGAATAAAGCTTAGAAGCTATTTCTGATTTGACTTGACGTTGACAATTGACAAATGTCATTTACAATTGACATTCATAGCAGCAGAAACGAATGATTTGAAATGTTTTTTTTTATTGCAACGTATTGTACTGTCATATTATAAAATTTCGTATTAAATGGATAAAAATACTAAATGGCTTTAATAATATAATATTAAATGTATAAAAATGCCAACTAGCTATAATCATATTGTTTTAAGTTTATATATACCGTAATATAACAATGATTTCGCGTTAAAGACAAAATTCTAAAATAGGTTCAACCATACAATAAAATATGGACTTTAATAGATAACTATAATAGTAAAAATGAGTTAATTTAATTATTTTGTTTTTATATTTCTTTTAACGTTGAGACATAGCGTTGCAGTTTTCCCCTTTAAACGTTTCACGCTTGTCCTTTATAAAATGGCGGAACTTCGATCGCGTAGCGTCGATTGCTACAATATTGTTTTATTGAGATCTATATAAATCTAAGAGTTAATGTTAATTTAGTGTATTTAGCTAGAATGGAGCCTCTATTAAATAATGGCATATGTCGGTGTTGTGCGTCCGAGGGCAGTTTCAAAGACTTTCTAACATCGTATCATTGGATGGGCGAGGAAGAAGTTTATGCCGACATGTTAAAAGATTGTTTTTCTATTTCGGTAAGTACAATACATTTTTTATTATTTGATTCAGTTATTATTCTTATAAGATTTTATTCAATATATTTAGAGTGTAATACATCAATATATTTAATCGATAGAGTATCTGCGCGCACTCCTAAAAACATCTAATTTTATGCTCATTTTAAGACAATGCAATGTAACTAATAAGGTTTTTTAAAATCTTTATAAATTTAAATATTAGAGTAAATTATATAATATTGTTTTATCTGGCATTTCCATTTTATTGGGCAATTTCTATTGAGTACATGGAATATTTACATTATAACTTTTAAGTAGTGTGGAAATACAGCATATTGTTATTTAAAACTGATGTTTGATTAATTTACTAACTGTACTAAACTTGAATTAAATTCTCTCTACTTTCATTTATATAACCATCAAATATAGCAGAAACATCTTTGTTATGATACAAACCACTTATTAAATCTATACTTGTGATAAAATCATAATTTAAAGTGTGTTGGTCAACCAAATTGTTGTTTTATGTAATATATTATACAACTATTTTATTGAATTGGCTTAGAAATCTTTTAATTTCAATGTTTTGTTTTTGATTTTCTTTGTAAAATTATTATTTGGATGATGAAAGAAAAAAAAAAGGATTTTATGATTATCATCAAACAATCTCATATTATTCATTTTTTTTCAAAACAGATTTCAAGATTTACGATTCTCCAATGTAACTTGACTTCATGACTGTCCAGACTGTCCAGATAGAACCAATCATATTAAGGAAATTTTTTAAGATATATCATTCTACAAAAGTTGGGTGACTTTTACCTTCATTTTGTTTACACACTTTTATTAGTTTTTTTAGAAGTTTTTTTTTAAATATAGGGAGGTAATATAATACTAAAACTATTTTAAATCAGACGGGTTACTTTCTTAATTTGTTTTCGAAATATCTGGGTTTTTGCAAATTTCGGTGCCATGGAACTGAGGAGGCTAACACGGTACTGATTAAAAGACACAATTCTTAGGAAATTTTAGATTTATTACAAATATCTTAATATCTAATAATGACACTTATATCTTAAGTTCAAATGACATTTATGACAATATTGAGTTATGAAGAAATATTGAAAGAAACACATTTTGGTCATAACCAAAATTACCAAAATAGCTATCTATTTTTCAGTTGTAACAAAACATCTTCTAAACAACTGTCTTTAGTACTATAGCAATTAGGAACGAAATAATCACTTTTTAAACTCATTAACAGCTTCATTAAATACATAAAATATTGTATTTCCTTTTGATAGCAAAACTTGGAACAGGAAGGTTTTTTAGTATATGGTACTGGCACATTTGACATAATGTGTTCATCCAGTTTAAAGAAAGTACCATCAGTGTTGTAGACTTTGAGGAATGAGATTCTCAACTCTCCCTCTTCCTTGTTGACTAAAGAGCCGAGCATAACAATATACATATTGCTTTTCGTTTTCTCAAAGTTTTCTAATATTTGAATTTTCATTACTTCACCAAAGAGAGCTTTCTTGACTTCTTGTCTCGTCAGGTGCGTGGAAAGTGCCAAAGGCGCAGTGGGTGAACGGTGTTTCCAGATGTGGCAAAACTACATGGATTGTGGAACAGTTGGATTTGGACGGCGACACGGCTATGACAAGTACGACAGCAACAGCTATTGAATGAACTTTGTAACAAGGCTTTTTATACGATTATGGAATCTGGCAAAAAACAAAATTCACACTATGGCTGCAAAGCTGTTAAGCGAGGCTAAAGGGAGATTCAGATAATTGTAATCGCCTGACAATAGACGAGGCCCTGATAAATCACTTTGGAGTGATAGTGATGGCAGCCAGAATCTCCAGAGCCAAGGAGATTCTTTTAACGAGAAATACCAACCAGTTACCCTATATAGACCGAGAGAACCTATTCGAAATGTTCTACCACTGACCGCCACATATTTGCCACACACTTGCCAGAACTTGCTATGTACTCAATTCCTATGGATGTCGCCTACGCCCTACGGAAGATGTACCCCGGAATATACTCTTCACAAAGTTCATTCTCTTTATATTAAAGACGCCATGGTGACACCAGTACCGAGAGATCTAAAAGATACTCAATTACCAATATCTATTCAAATTTGAATGCCTAACATAAGTCACTAGTACCATGGTAACAGGTTAGTCCCTTGTCGGAGTATCGGACATAGGACTGATGCCAAGGTACTGATGGATTAGATTCAAATACTAAGTTTTAAAGGCAACCAATGTTTTTACTGGTCAATTTTCTGAGTAGGATGCATTATTTCAATAAAACATGCTTAGCTATAATGAAATTATAGGAAAATATATTTAAATAAGTATATAATTACTGACCATGGTACTGAAATATTGGCCCCCACCTGCCTATTTATTTTATTTGGCATCGACTTCAAAATTAATCTTTTTTAAATTATTTTTGTTTCACAAATTCAAAGTATTACGTTTTACTTTATGTATTTTTTTTTACTTTTTAGTCCGTTGTTTGAATTAGTTTTTATTATTAAAAATGAATTTATTTTACGATTTTAAGTGATGAGTAGACATTAAAAGGATGCTTCTCAAAGAGTAGGTAATGGTTATCCTATGCAAAACTTCAATCTTAATTAGGTATTATTTTTGTGCAAACTAACATTTTGGCATATTAACAAGAACATGCATAAAAATATTCAGGTGAATTGGGAAACTCCCTTTTTGAAGTCGGTGGAAAATGAGAACATCCTCTTTGTTGAAGTTGGTTGAAAAGAAATGCCACGGTGGGGAATACCAGTTCTGACGAAAAAGAAGCCGTGGTTCGCCAATTTTAACAATGTTTTTCCTTGTAACTATTAGAGTATAATTAACTTGTTCAATTTTAACCGGATCTCATAATGAGAACTAACCAAACTTTTACCCATCTATCCTTAAAGTGTATCCTTTCCAATAAAAATAATCAACGGAATTGGTTGGCGTGATATTGAGTTATTCATTCATTTGTCGCGCACGAACCTAATACAAATTTAAGACTTGTGATTTTCTCATAGATATCATTGTCAGAAATGGGCCAAAAAAGATGGACCATACGGAAAGCACTAGCTTTCAAATAAAAAGAACCATCAGAATCAGTTCACCCAGTCAAGTTTGAGGTAACAAACATAAAAACATACAGTCGAATTGATAACCTCCTTTTCTTACAGAAGTCGGTTAAAAATATGATCTATTGTGTGATTTGGGAGTTGTGACACGCCATAGTACTTACGATTTGATCATTGATTACTTAAAAAAAATACAGTCGAATTGATAACCTTCTTTTCTTACAGAAGTCGATTAAAAATTGAAATAAAATACCAAAATTTTGTGGACAGCTAAAACTAACTTGGATGAATTGAAATATTAAGAAATATTTATATAATTTAAGATAATGTGTTTTATCGATTGATGACATCAAGTTGCCCAACTTTTGTAGAAGTACCAATATATTTTTTCTCAGGCCAGTCGTGGCGGAGGGGCACAAAGTGTGATTGTAAACGTGACTGATTGTGGCTTCAATCCCCACTCGACAAAATAAAATATTTATTTAAATTTATTATAATAATTCCATTTCGTCGCTCTCGCAATGCCTCCTGAATTCGACGGAAAGTGGAGAACGAAGTGTCTTAACACTAAGTTCCCTCTGCCTATCTTGCTGATTTGGTTTTTATGTTTTATGTATTTTTTTTAAATAATTACCTATACCTACATATAAATAAGAGGCCGGTCGTGGCGCAGCGGCACGAGGTGTGACTGCAAAATCGACTGGTTGTGGGTTCGATCCCCACTCGAGGAGATGAAATATTTACTTAAATTTATATTTCCATTTCTTCGCTCTGGTGTCGAGGTTAAGCGCGGCGTTGAGTTCTGCCACTCAACACGCAATGCCTCCAGAATTCGGCAGAAAGTGGGGAACGGAGTGTCTTAACACTAGGTTCCCTCTGCCTACCCTGCTGTGTGCGGGATACAGCGTGAAGCTGATTTTTTTTACATATAAATAAAATTAAAGGGCCTGTCTGTCTGATAACCATGTTTTTACAAGTACATTTCATACATTCATATACAAGATACCAAAACAGAAACAAAGATGATTAAAAAAATTTCGGTCCGTCTTTATGTTTGTCCGGATCATCTGAACTTATTGTTACAGAGCTAATGTTGATGTTAAGGGAGGTTAGCGAGCAACATATAGGCTATTTTTATCCCGAAATTCTCGCGAGAAAATTGCGCTTGCCCTACGAACCTACTTATCGCCTACCTAAAAAAAGTGTGTACTTACTTGAAATCATGTGAAGTAACTAAATACTCTTTTTAAATACCAATAAATTACCAAAAGATTTAAATTACGATTTACTTAGTACATTACAATATAGATAAACCATACAATTTTTTTTTCTTAAATACTCTTAAATAAATATTAATATAGTTCAAATGGGCGAAGCACATGCCAGCAACATAAATAAGTTGTAACAATATATCCATAAGAATTTCAATGCAGGTTGATCTTTACATGGTTTAGGCGTTCCAAGAGGTGTGGGCTCAAATGTCGCTACATTCTGATTTTCATATATTAATAAAAAAACTATTATTTATTCAATTTTTTTGTCCACAGTTAAGTATATCAGAGGATTATAGCAATGGCGGTATATGTGAAGTATGCATCACACATTTACGAAATGCATGTAATTTCAAACGACAAGTTTTACAGACGGAGGAGCATTTCAAGAGACAGGTCCAAGGCATTTTACTTAAATGTATGTATTTATTTTATTTCTATGTTTTCGTTTAAAAAAATTAAATTTGCTTTATATTCAAAGTATGCAGGTATTAGAATAAATTGATGTTATTGTAGCTTCATTTGTATATCTTATATCCAATGATTGTGGGTACGATCCCCACTTGGGTTAATATCATTTGCTACTCTGGTAGTATTAAAAAAACTGACTCGGATTTGTAAAAAAAATTAATTATCTGACTATAAATGTTCATGATGGCACAGCTGGCTGACCGAGAACTGTGTTTTAACATTTGATTCTTCCTTATGATATAAAAATATTTGACATAACAAGATAAAAAAAAATTAATTAAATCAGCTTCACGCTGTATCCCGCACACAGCAGGGTAGGCAGAGGGAACCTAGTGTTAAGACACTCCGTTCCCCACTTTCTGCCGAATTCTGGAGGCATTGCGTGTTGAGTGGCAGAACTCAACGCCGCGCTTAACCTCGACACCAGAGCGAAGAAATGGAAATATAAATTTAAGTAAATATTTCTACTCCTCTAGTGGGGATCGAACCCACAACCAGTCGGTTTTGCAGTCACACCTCGTGCCGCTGCGTCACAACCGGCCTCAATAACGAGATACATGTATAAATTAACCCTTTGCATTCGTATGTGTATTTGTTCTGTTGTGATTGATTACACTGTACTCGGATTATTATTTTACCTACTTATCTACTCGGATTTTTTTGTGTATGTATATATATATATATATATATATATAGCAACGTTTCAGCAACGATATGAGGAAGACATACAACGCTATTCTATAATGTTGAGAAATATATTATAATTATAATGTATACATATAATATATCTGCACAAAAAATACATTTTACTTTATAACTTTAAAAATGGTAAAGTCTGAGTAACCTGTCAATACTATTGTAACAAAATGTCAATTCATTTGTTTACGAAGGCGACGCGTCAAGTCGTGATTGTCAAGAAATCATGGCGGCGGCGAATAGATTAATAGCGCTTAATTAATTAAATACATAATATTAGTTATTTTTACTTACTGACATTTTTTTTCTGTCTTAAGAAACTCTGTTCTCCATTTTCCGCCGAATTCTGGAGGCATTGCGTGTTGAGTGGCGGAGCTCAACGCCGCGCTTTGCCACAGCGAAGAAAATGGAAATACTAAAACTTTCACTTTCTTGAGTGGGAATCGACCCTACAACACTTCGCGATTACAGTCACAATTTGTGCCCCTGCGCCACGACTGGGACTTACTGTCATCATGCACATTACATCACGTATTACAATTAGACAGTTCTTGATTCTGAGTTTCTGAGAGAGGAGTGAGGCGTTAACTTTAGTGAACCGGTGGTAAATTATTTGACGTTCAAAAAATTAATCAGTACCATCGAAAAGTTCTAGCCCGTAATCCAAAAATCAAATATCCGCAGTCTACAACGCATTTATAGTTAACTTATTTATCAGCTTCATGCTGTATCCCGCACACAGCAGGGTAGGCAGAGGGAACCTAGTGTTAAGACACTCCGTTCCCCACTTTCCGCCGAATTCTGGAAGCATTGCGTGCTAAGTGGCGGAGCTTAACGCCGCGCTTTACCTCGACGCCAGAGCGAAGAAATGAAAATATAAATGTAAATAAATATTTCACTTCCTCCAGTGGGAATCGTACCCACAACTAGTCGATTTTACAATTTGGGCCCCTCCGCCACGACCGGCCTCAATTTATTTTTCAAACTTATTTATAATTATTTAATTTTAACTTTGTTGCTTTATGTTGCTCAGATATTTATTAATTGTTCACTTTACAGCAAATCCCATCAAAATCGAACCGGTGCGAGATGAAGGGGAACAGTCAGATCACAATATGTCGGACGATTTTTCTACAAATGGTGAGCTTTTTGTTGATTTTTTTGTCTGTGAGTTAGGTGTTTTTTAATGTGTCATGTGAACATCTAGTCCGTGAAGATGCTGAGTTTCAGTCTGAATTGCTTTTCCTAAGTGGTAAATTGAAATTTTAATCACCCAAATCAATTATTTACTGATATTTATCCATATTATTTTCTAACTAGATTTACAGAAAATCAAATTTGGAATTAGACCTACAACCATCTCAACCAGCCAGATCCTGCATATACCAAAGTAGGCAGAGAAAACCTAGTGTTAAGACACTCCACTCCCCAAGCACAGCTGAATTCTCGAGACATAGTCTTGTTACCAGAGTGAAGAAATAAAACATTAAATAATTTATCACTCCCAGTAGGAACCGAATGCTCAACCATTTTTAAGCTCAAATTAAAAAAACGAGAACTTATGTAATATTTATTCCTTTTCCAGATTACGAAATGCCATTGAAAATGGAGAAAGTAGATGAAAAGCCAAAGAAACGTCAAGCCAAAGCGTCCACTTCCAGAACTAAAAAGCCGAAGATCGCAGATGGAGAGCCCTCGGCTAAACGTAAGTGACATGCTGTTTATTTGACATATTGGCGTTGTGTTCACGGGGGAACTGTCAACTGCTACCCGGAAAATGGCAAATGACAGTTAATTACGATTACAGATAATTACGATTTTTGTTTTTTTAATTATGATTATTGCTTAGTTTTTTAATGTTGGTTATAATATTATATAAAATGTTTGGTATATAATAGAAATACTCACTTGAACACAACATCAATCTGCTATATTTAAAAGCAAGGGATAAGCTGCATTCAATCATGAGAATAGCCCATTTATAAATTTATTTTAAATGTTTGATTTATGTAACAATAAAAAATCTACAGTTTTTATCATTACTATGTAGGAGATGTGTTTATCTGGAAATGAAATTTCCTTTCTTTTTTTTTTCTTTAAATTTTGAGACTTAAATATGCTACTATATGGGACTTTGCTTATTTTCAAATTCATATAAAGACTTTATTTAAAATCAATTTAAAGTATTTCGATCAAATGAAATAATTAAAAATATCAGTAAAAAAATTTAATACACTCATTATTTAGTAGTCTCAACTGAAAGCTACCATATTTTTATGACTAGACAACAACACAAGTGTATTTTGTAGATCAATTTATATGCTTTATTTTTACCACATGTTATTTACTATATTTGTCATTTAATTTTGTAATTATATCTTTCCAAACATAATGTAAATAGAACCACATATTTTATATATTTTTTAAAACATATTGTTTAACAAACAAAAAATATGCAAGCTTTTCCATTGTTTTTTCTTTATTTTTATATTGAGTAGAACAAGTAAACAATGGCATTATAAAATAATAGATGCTCGAAGAGGAAAAAATATTCATTTACTTTTTAACTACCCCAATATTTCTTTTTTAATTAAATTTGCAGTAAATTCATTATTTATGTTTTTTTTTTATTATATGGTTTATCTAAAATTTTGTAATGTTGTCATATTTTTGTTATGTGTGTCGGTTTTTTTGTATTGTTATATTTATGAAATTTTTAACGTTTTTCCGATATATATTCCTCATTGATTTAGTTTAGTTAAGATTTACTTGAATTTAATATATTTTTAATTTTATTTCGGACGCTTCAAAAATTTATATCAAATCATATTTTTAAACTGTACAAAATGTGAAAGAAGATGGATTTCTTAATATATTAATGTTTTTTAGGATGAGGTAAGTACATTTCATAGTATAGTGGTTTAAACTGAATTACTTTTTATATTTTAAGTATTCATTAAAAGTCATGCAGCCATTTTTAACATATTTTCTCATCTTAGTTAACTTTTTTTTAAATAGACTTATGTTAAAGTCGACTCTAATAATACAAAAATTTTAACTTTTTTAACCGACTTCTATAAGAAAATTAAGTTATCAATTCAACTGCATTTTTTTAAATAATAATTGTTAATAATCAATCAGTTCAACCACCAAACCTTTAGACCGATTCTATCATCTCTAGTGGATATATTTGCATAACTACTTTATATGAGTTTTTGGGGTACTTTTTTATGCAATACTGAAAACTTGAATATAACGCCAAATGCTAAATTTATTTCAATGTTTTGCATTATAAGCACAATGCATATTAATTTATATAGAATACATTAGACTTTAGCCACTGATGGATTTATTTAATATTACAAAAAGTATTTTATAACTAGCTATATATTGTAACTAGCTTTAATCTTTTTCGTTGAAAATTTGAGTTGAGTAGAGTAATATATTATAATATACTAGTCATGTAAAGATATGATAAATTATTATTTATTATAAAAACTATATTTTTTATATAGTTTTTAGAAAAAAAATCTTTTTAGGGTTCCGTACCTTTTATGGAAAAAAAGAACTGTTGTAGATCACTTTGTTATTTGTCTGTCTGTCTGTCTGTCTGACAAGAGCCTTTATCTCAGGAACACTTGAGAGATAGGAGGTATTGAGTTAAAATTCAAACCATATATTTAGATCTACGGCTTCATGATTTCCTGAAAAAATCGCATTTCTACACCTACTTTAAGAAAAGATATGGCCGTTTATATCGCAAAAAACGCATATTTCGACACTTTAAAGTATTTCCGGTTGACCTAGAATTATGAAATTTG
This sequence comes from Heliconius hermathena, assembly GCA_013403705.1. Taxonomy (NCBI): domain Eukaryota; kingdom Metazoa; phylum Arthropoda; class Insecta; order Lepidoptera; family Nymphalidae; genus Heliconius; species Heliconius hermathena. The sequence continues at coordinate 17,863 of JAAIXJ010000881.1, read as the reverse complement.
GCAGCTAGCATCTACAAGTAGTAAGCTTAGGAAAAAATCTATTTTTAGGTCTCGTTATAAAATATTTTGTTCTTTGTTTTGTCGTTATGGACTTTATTAATGCGTACTGATTATTTTAATTATTTCAATGTAAAGCAGAATAAGTTTAAATATAGATGAGGCATAATACACTATTTTTAGTAGAATAAATGTGTCAGTGTTTTTTTATTTACATAATAAGTAACATTATATTATCCATTTTAACCCCTAAAACAAAAGTACAAGAACTGAGCTCGCGCGTCCACGAAGACTAAGAACGTTATTTGAGAAGAGTGGATGAAGATAATTGAGATGTGCTCGTTTCTGTTATAGGAACGGACGGCGACGAGCCCAAGCGCAGGAAAAAGAAAAAGAAATCAGATGTAAGCGCCACGCCAGAAAGAATAGAGCACAGAGTGAACCTATCAGCTATACTGCAATATTCCAATGCCAGCCCCTTCAGGGATAAAACTATGAGAGGTTTCTCTTGTCTATATTGCGCGAAACATTTTCAAAATATAGACGATCTTCGTGCCCACACAGCGCAACAGACTGAAAAGGATAAAATTAACTCGATGCTAGATTACAAATTAAGTTACAACCCTATTAAATTAGATATAACCGACTTGAGGTGCACAGTGTGCAACACTAACATGAAAGATCTGAATGACTTAAAAGAACATTTGGTCACAGCACACAATAAAACAATACATAAAAATATTAAAGACATTATTTTACCGTTCAAATTAGACGATGGTCATAATTTTACTTGTGTTATCTGTTCAGTTGTTCATATTTCGTTCAAAAATCTATATCTACACATGAGCAGCCATTACCGTAATTATTGTTGTAAAAAATGTGGTGCCGGCTATATAACTATAGCGGCCTTGAGGAAACACGGTAAGACACATTATCAGGGTCATTTTCCTTGCGATTATTGTGACAAATCTTATACGTCTTTGACTAAAAAGAGGAATCATGAGAAAGGTGTGCACACAGGCGGTTGGTTGAGGAACAAATGTCCACATTGTCCGGAAATTTTCGTAAGTTACTACGAAAGAAGCGAGCATTTGGTCAAAGTTCATAACGAAGCGCCAGTAGTATATCCATGTAACGCGTGCAATAAAACTTATAAGAAAAAGTTTGAACTAAGTCGGCATATAAAACACCACCATTTACAACAGAGGAGCTATTTATGTGATAAATGTCATGCGAAATTCTTTTCTAAACGCGGTCTTGTAGATCATATGACGAGACATACGGGAGCTGAAGTATGCGCCTGCGATGTATGCGGCAAATCATTCTCTAGGACACGAACGCTAAAAGAACATATGAAAGTCCACGAAGATGATAAAAGATTTCAATGTGAAGTCTGTAAAAAGACTTTCATGCAAAAGAGCAGTCTTAAAAGTCATATTCGCCTCCACCAAGACGACTTGGACATATTCAAAGAGTTTGACGATGTCAAACATTTGATCGACAACCGCGAAATGACGTTGAAACAGATTGCGGCGGAAAATAAGAAGAAAGCGCAAATGGAAAAAATTAAAGATCCATTCGTTAATATTTAACACGAGCTTTTTGTAATAATAGATAATAATATTTTTAAAGAAGAAATGACTATTGCAAATTTTCCTTAAAAAACAGATGAGAGAGAATTTTTTAGTTCTTGTTTAGCCCCCGCAATACAATAGTAAAAGATTCTATAACATGGACTATAATACTAATATTATTGTTAAAAATTAAATAAATCTGTACAACTATCACATTTTGGGGTGAGCACAAAGTCACACTTATAGTATTATCGACACTATTAGCATTTTATTAAAATTTGTTATTAATAACTTAGAAAATGTATAGCAATTACTCTTAAGGTAAAAAAAATACACAACGGTCTAACTAGAGAACGATAAAGGGAAAGAGGTATTATTGATTGAATTATATGTAGCACGCTGAATGCTGAATCAACAAATGATCAAATGAACTATACTACAAGAATCATTTTTTAAATGCATGTAGGGTATTCTATTGAAAAAAATCCTCTTATTATGAAAATAATATTGCGTTAGCAATACTATCGTACCGTATTAAACTGCGAGGGGGGCCACTATGTCTAAAATAAAAATTAGTTGTGTGTAAAAAATAAAAACGTTAATTTTGTGCTCTTCTTTTGTTGTCTTCGGTGACTACATTCTACTTCGGTTATTCTTTAATGTAATCATTTTTTATTTTCTGTCGTAGACAATATACACATTTTGTAGATTTTTCCAATATTTTTATACTATTTAGTTTTTACTATTATAATATGTCAATGATTTCTTTTTCAATCTCGAAATATGAATTATTGATCATAATATTATTATTACTATTATGAAATTTATGAAAAATAAAATGCTTTACGATCATTGAAGGTTTTTTATTTGACTTTCCGCGTTATCTTAAGTGGTAAATTGTTTTGCTCGGCAGTACAAAGGAATATATACTATCAAGTTGTGATGCATGGTCGATTGATATTAGAACATTTTGGAGCTTTTATGTAATGTTATAACGAAATTGTAGTTGCAATATATTTGAAGTGAACGGCCAGTCACAAATTGTTTTTCTTTTATAGGCCTTACCGGAGCCCGAAAAAAGCCAAAAGGGACTAAAGTTAAGGAGGAAAGCGGGGCGGGTGAGGTCTTAACTAAAGTAGTTTACCGCGAAAAGCAATTGCGCGAGATGCAGAAACAGTGGCATAACTTAACCACGCTGCTTAAATATTCTAATGTTACACCCTTCAAGGATAGAAATGATGCGGGGTATATCTGCGCTTATTGCTTTAAAACTTATCCTGATCCCAATGTTCTAAGACAACACACTCATTTCGATCATGTCAAAGAAAAACCTACGTATAAATCTGGCTCAGGCATTAGCAGTTTTGTAGCTTTTTTGGATATAGTAGATCTAAAATGCACAATTTGCGATCAAAATATGGACAGTATTAATAGTTTAACTGAACACTTAGTGAAAGAGCATGATAAGAAGTATTATTTAGGAACTACAGATTACTTCCAACCATTTAAACTCACCAGAGAACAGACAATGAACTGTTGTCTCTGTGGAGAAATATTTCACAACATGAAACTCTTGATGCAGCACATGAATGTGCACTACCGCAATTTCATTTGTACAATTTGTGGTGCGGGATTCGTAAATAGTTTCCGGCTGAACAGGCACGAAACAACGCACGGGAAGAAAAAATCTAGTTTCACATGTCGACATTGTGGTCAAATTTTTGCTGCTGAATCAAAGAAAAAGGCTCACGTCAATACAGAACACAAAGGCATCGCTGGTGACAGCGTTTGCCAAATTTGTAAAGCGCGATTTAAAAATTATTATCAGAAAACTAGACATATGATGCAGGTGCATAATGTTGAAGGTATAAAATGTGATATGTGTGACAGGAAATTTAATTTAAAATCGAACTTAGTTCTACACATGAGGAGTGTTCATCTTAAGGAGAGACCCTACGAATGTTCTGTATGTAGTATGAGCTTCTTCATTAAACGTCACATGCTGGGACACTACATGGCAACACATACGACTGAAAGGAAATTTAAATGTGACCTCTGTGGAAAAGCATACGCAACCCAAAACAGTAGAAGAAAACATATGAAAAAAAATCATGGGATCTCAAAAAATACTACAATGCCTGCAAATGTGGTGAATAAGCCAAATTAGTGTTAAGATTCTGTATATGAAATGTAATAAACTCTTTTGGTGTACATTGAATTTTATTTTGTACCCGGAATTGACATTATATTTTGCTAATTAATAATAATTGTACGAAAAAAATGCTTGCTCTTTAGAACTGATAAAATGCTAGGAATTCTTATTTTTGTTACGTTTGTTTAAGAATACCATCGCTTAATCCATTTCAGTGGCTTTATGGTTCATATTGTATAATTTTACAAATGCGTAAATATTTATATTGTATTTCTATTTATAAAATAATTTTATTATAATATATCAAGTTTTCTTTATAAATATTTTATTGATATACGAAAAGCATGAACTTTTGAATATAGCCATAGCAGTGCTCAAGATGAAAATTTTAACTTAGTGCTTTTCTTTGTAGGTGACGAGACTGAATCAAGATTTATTGAGATAACGATCAAACAGGAACCTACTTCTGACAATGAATTCAATGACTACAATGAATATAATGTATACAGTGAGTCCAACGAATGTAACGACTATGCGAGAAGTCAGAAGAGAATTACGAAAAAAATGCAAACAATCGTTAAAATAGAGCCGTTATCTATTGAAATAAAACCATTGGATAAATCAAAGCTACCAAGAAATGATAGAAAAACCAAAAAAGAAAAAGTGTTAGAAATGGAAAAACATTTACAGAATATCAGTGCAATTCTACTCAACACTAACGCTACGCCTATAAGGTATCACGATGGTGCGAGCTATGTGTGTGCGCTGTGTCCAGAGACATATCCCCTCCCGGCAGAACTAAAGCAACATGTGCTAGACGAGCACGACGAAATAGACAAATCATCGTTCATGGAAGGACAACGGCTGAACTCGTACATGGTGAAGCTAGATATTACGGAATTACGTTGTCTCATTTGTCACAATGATATCGAGAGCTTCGATGCTCTGTTTGATCATTTATCTGCTGTTCACGGGAAGATTATGAACAAGGACATACCAAATCATATACTTCCTTTCAGATTTATACATAACAGTTTCGATTGCGTTCAGTGTCCCAAGACTTTTGAACACTTCAAATTAGTTCAAGAGCATATGCCTGTACACTACCAGAACTACATATGCGAAACTTGTAATGCTCCGTTTGTCAATAAGAGAACACTGCAAAATCACAACAACAGACATAAAAAAGGGGATTTCCCTTGCAGCCAATGTCCAAAAATCTTTGACACGAATAGAAAAAAGCTCAATCATGAAAAGTACGTACACGACGGAGATTATAAGAGAAAGAAGTGTCCCTATTGCCAGGAGAAGTTTACCAATTACGCGAAGAAACGTTCCCATATGGTTGAAGAACACGGGGCGGAACCGATGTCAGCGAAATGCGATATATGCCTCAAGGTGTTCAGCACTCGTGCCCGCCTCAGGGGACACACGCGGCGCGCGCACATGGAGTGCACGCACGCCTGTGCGGAGTGCGAGATGAAGTTCTACACAAAGATGGAGCTCGTCAAACACATGGTGAAACACAACCCGCTAAGAACCTACCAGTGCGACATCTGTCAAAAGGCGTACGCGAGGAAGAACACTCTGCGAGAACATTTAAAGATTCACGCCAACGTTAGAAAGTTCAAATGTGAATATTGTGAAAACGCATTCATACAGAAGTACAGTTGGAAGTCTCATATGCGAAAAAAACACAAGATCAAAGTGCCGTAAACTCCCCTCCCTTTTTCGTTTGAAGGAGTAGCTCTGATGAAGTATGTGTAGACGAAACTATTGATTTTGATTCACATCGAATCAATATTTAGATTCTGTCGAATTTCCCAAAAAGGCAACGTTTGTTGTATCTTTATATCGTTATTATGTTTTAATAGTATTGCTGTGTCGAGCTTTCCATGATTTTTTAGTTATTCTAGAAGCACGTTTATTTTTTTACAAAAATAAAAACCGATTAAACTGAATATATTATATGTAATTGTTTCAACATTCCTTTTTTAAACACAATCAATATTATTTTATTTACAACTTTTAGGCTACAAATTATGTATTAAATGAAATACTCTTGAATATTTCTTCTCTTGTTAAATCGGTGGCTCGTGATGAATTTTTGAATAATCGTGTAAAATAGTTCGGAAATAAATTATCTTCGTATTTGAAATATTTTTATTTTATTTCCATAAACCTTTTATCTCTTTAACTGCCGTTGACCATCAAAATTAACCAAAAAAAAAGGTCTTTTCATTAAAGTAGTGATCGTGTGTATTGTCATATACGTGTAATAAAAAAGACAGCTTTATAACGTGTTAATATTATATTCATTCATAATTTTTACAAATTAAACTTTTAATTTAATTGATATTATAACATATCCAAGGTATGTATTAGGTGAAATACTTATTTAGAAAACGTATAAAAATTTGAACGTAGCGGGACTCTAACCCGCGCCTCCTGGAAACCGACCAGGCGCTCTGACCACTAAGCCATACGTTCTCATCAAGCTACGTCGAAATTTTTATACGCTTGTTACAACTTATTTATGTTGTTAGCATCTCTGTAGGAAGATTTTTACAAATTTCTTATTAATTTAAGTATTTTTCTTTCCTAAGTGTGGAATAACACTTTAAAAACGTTTAAAAATATTTAATAAATAGTATTCTCTCTTGCCAGACGATAATTCTTAGTAATTATCTTTGGGTAGCGGAAATTTATAAAAATGTCCCTACAGAGATGCTAACAAGATAAATAAGTTGTAACAAGCGTATAAAAATTTCGACGTAGCTCGACGAGAACGTATGGCTTAGTGGTCAAAGTGGTGGAATAACACTTTAAAAATGTTTAAAAATATTTAATAAATAGTATTTTTTTCTTTCCTAAGTGTGGAATAACACTTTAAAAATGTATTAGGTGACTTAATAAATTTACTTTGGACCTTTAATTCAAAACTTTTGAAGAATCTATTCATATACATTGAATAGGATTAATAATTATTATGACGAAAGATCATGACTTTTAACAATAGCCAAACACGTTATTCAAGTCAGCAGTAAATTGATCATTTCATTGTAAGTGATTCGCCTGAGAATATAGTAGATACATATCGATGAAGGAGTACTGGACCATGAGATAGTGGTGAAAGGAGAAAAGGATCTTAGAAATGCAATTTTAAAAAATTTAAGCTATTGGCACATGACAATAGAATATTTAAGGGCCGAATGAAACTTAAATACGAAATCAAGGATTTAGAGGAATTAAAACCGTTTAGATAAATAAAGCGCTAAAGGCAGAGTGGCAGAACTCCACGCTTCGATAACCTATTTAATATATTAATTGAGTAAACTTAGCTAAAATTTAAAAAACTCTTCAAGATATCAACATATGTAAGTCATTCAAATAGTAGTATTAATATGGTTAGTGTAATGACATGTTTAAAGAATATAACCAAAAGGAAACTATTTAAGCTTTTAACAAAGATGTGGCGGGCGATGGGAATAATGATTTAATCTGAAAAAAGAATTTTGAAGTGTAACAAATATATTTTGAAGTACGGAACAATAAACTTCTTGACCCGACATTAAAAATGTTAATATTTTGTAAAAATTTTGGTTTTTAAGATTTTTCCTCGATAATTATGCTATGAGAAATATTTTTAAGAAAAAGCTGTTTTGTGTTTGGAAAATATAAACTAATTCAGAAATTGATTTTTTTCTTTTTATACTCAAGTACATTATCTCAAAAAAAAAGAACTCTGTCTATCATTGTCAAAAGTTCAATTTTAATGTTTTTAATTTCAAATTTAATGAAGTTCATTAAAAGATTTTTAATAAAAAAAATAGTTCTACAATGAAAACTTTTCTTTGTAGGTCAGAAAGGCATAATCAACGAATCTGAAGAAAACCCTGAAGAGATAGCAAAAAAAGTCAAAGAAACCCAAAGTAACACGCTAAAAAAGAGTCGCACTCCTAAAAAGAAAGCCGACGAAAAATGCATGCAAGAAGTAGAAAAGCACCGAAAAAATTTTATAGAAGTAATAACATATTCTAATGCAACGCCTATTCGTTTTAAAGGTGACATAGGTTACGGATGTTACTTTTGTTCAGAACAGTACCCGGAAGCTGCTGATCTCAAACTCCATACAATAACAAAACATGATAACGATAGTATTATACAAGTTGTCAAAGATATGCGTATTTATACTGTTAAATTAGATATAACGGGTTTGCAATGTTGTGTATGTCAATTAGATATATCAACGATAGAGGAACTAATGAATCATCTCATAAAAGAGCATCAACGTCTCATTTATAAAGTGCGGATATTGTAACGAACACTTCGATGATTATCACAAGAAAAACGAGCACTTGACGAAATTCCATGGCGTTAATTTAGTTATCTTAAAATGTGATCTGTGCGACAAAACTTTTATTAATCAAAATCGGTTTAGGCGTCATGTTAGAAAAGATCATCTTATGGAAAGAAATCATGAATGTGAACTTTGTGATATGAAATTCTTTTGTGGTGAAAATTTAAAAAAACATATGCGGACGCACACTGGAGAAAAGGACTATCACTGCAGTATATGTAGCAAGTCCTTCGCACGCAAGTTTTCCTTAAAAAAACATTTGCGAACACATTCTAAGAATTCTGAAGGACGTAAAACTTGTAAAGCAACTCCGGATGCATTTTTAATTATAAAGGAACCTGACATCGGTGCTGATCGTGTAGGGTAAAGCCTCATTTAGTCAAATAATGCTAAAAATATATTTATTTATAATGTTCACATGTTTGTTTTATTTTTCTAATAAAATTTTATTGTTGCGGGAATATGTTATATTCAAGAAAACAAAATCATTAGGTTTCTTGTCTTATTTATGTAAAATAAGCGTTTATATTTTAAATGTACACTATTTATCATTTTTAAATTTATTGAAAAAACTTACTTTAGTCCCACGTACGTTGTAAAAAGTTCAGTAACAATACTTTCTCTTTTTAGGTGATCCCACCGAAACTGTATATTTTGAAGAATTTAAGAATGTTAGCAAATTAACTAGAAAAAGAAAAATAAAAGTGGACAGTGAACGCACAGTGAAAAAGAAAGCTAAAGTAACGATAGGATCTAAAAAAATTAAATTAAAACCAATTAAGGAATTATCCAAACATCATCACAATATAAAAGAGATACTCCAGTGTTCCAACACAACTCCTATACACGGCAAATGTGATCTGGGCTACTTGTGCTGCTATTGCACTGAACAATTCCCAGATCCAGCCGATTTGAAAAAACACACAATACAACTGCACAGAAATGGAATTAAACCTACTTTCTTTCAAAAGAGAGATCTACAAAAATTTTACGTCAAAGTCGATATCACTGGATTGCATTGTAACATTTGCTCGAAAGATATAGAGGATTTGGAAAAGTTGATCGATCACCTAAAAACTATGCATGACAGGAAAATATATACAGATATAAAAAACCATATGGTACCATTTAAATTTGGTAGTGAGGAATTGAAATGTTTTATATGCTCAAACGTGTATACCAAATTCAAGATGCTTCTAGAGCACATGCATAAACACTGTAGAAATTTTATATGTGAAATGTGTGGTGCCGGGTTTTTTAATCGCCGATCCTACATAAACCATCAAAAGTGTCACGTTGTGGGAGAATATAAATGTGATCGATGCGATAAGGTCTTCAATAATGTCCAAAAAAGAAATCAACACTATAGGACCGTTCATGTACACGAGTACAAATTAAATAGATGCGGATACTGCAATGAGAAATTTGCTGGATACCGAACTAAAGCTGAACATTTAAGAATTGTTCACGGCGTTGGATCTGAAACAGCTAAATGCCAAGCTTGTGAAAAGAGCTTTTGTAATAAAGACTCTTTACGAAAACATATCAAAAGACACCATTTAATGGAGAATCAATACAGCTGTACGTTATGTGAAATGAAATTCTTTGCTAAAAGAAATTTATCAGAACATATGGTGACACATACGAAAATTCGTTCGTTTCAATGCAACGTATGTTTCAAGAAATACGGACGAAAGCATACATTACGAGAACACATGCGAATACATAACAACGACAAACGCTACAAATGCGAACACTGTGGAATGGCCTTTGTGCAAAAGTGCAGTTGGCGACGACATATGCAATCGAAACACGATGAGCAGGTTTAATGATTAATAGATATTAATTTTTAAACTAACATATCAATTTNTTTCGAAACGTCGGGTCTCTAAAATTTTATAATACAGAGTTAGAGTTTTATTTGAAATGTATAATATATAATACCTATACGTCGCGAAAGTCTAAGATCTTGTTATTTATTCGATAAATCTCGCCTTTAGATGTCAAATACCATGAAATATATAATATGTCCTAAATACATTAATTCAAGAAAAGGCTATCGTATAAATTTAAAAATATTCCTTTGATACATATAGATAACAGCTTTTTTTTACTTAATATGATTCATTGTAAGTTATGAGAAAATAAAATTATTTATAATATTATTATTATCATTTTATCTTTAAATTCTTACCTTTTAGTTGTTTAATTGTATATTTTATCAAGTTGAAAATGTAATATACACATTATAAACTTTGTATTCTGAATATAAAACTAGTTTTGACTTCGTAGATACACATAGATACTTTTTTGATATTCAGATGCTTTATCTGAAAATCAAAAAGTAAAAAGTTTGTGTTCTAATAATGGTTTTAATAAATTGTGCATCATATCACTAATCGAATCATATTTGTCAGATAAGTAGACTAGAAAATCTAACAATAATATTATTTACAGAATGCTCACAATAAATACATATATACAAGGCGTTTTATCTTTAGCACTTTAAATGAAAGCACATTTATAACTACTCTATAAAAGCCTAATACAATTAAAACGAAGGAGATTTTGCCAAAAATGGAAAATGTTTTTTTTTTAACAAAATAAATAATAAATGTTTTTTTTTTAATAAAATTATCGTAAAATAAAGCACCATTGGTGATGACAGCTGACAACAATGGCACTTGTCAAAGTGGCAACATAGCACACGCCTCATTCACTAAATCGAGTCGCAGGTAATGGCGGTAGAGTTGAACGTTACTTAGGTTTATTATAAAAAGAGAGATATCACTTTCTCGTTCGGGTATATTATTTAATTTGTGAATGAAAAGGGGCATATCGCCAACTTATAGTAATATTTTTTTAGTATTATAGTAGATGTTTACGGTGTCTGTTCATAGCAGCAGCATACGTAATACAGTACCGATAAAAATCATAAAATGAAAATTATAGACCTACGTCTAAACTGTTGACGAATCTTGTTTAACTTTTTTAAAATTTGTAAATAAGAATTTACAATGCTGATAAAATATACATATGTAGATATCGCTTAAATATAAAAATTTTGGATGATTATCCAATACAAAGAAAAAAAGAGTTGTGAGAGTCACTCTGGTTTCTGTAATCTTAAGGAAATTTAACTTTCACAAGGCAACCTACGAGTACCACGATTAAACATTATAACAAATTTAAGAATAACCATCAAAAAACGAAACATCTAATTAAGATATGACATTCGCCTATAAAAATAAATAAATAACTTTAAAGCGGTATCATTTAATAAAGTGACCAAATTTATACCGAAAAAGCGGGAAAGGATTCCTTCCAACCATGGAATTACGAGTTGATACGGCATACGGGACAGGCAGTATATATATATGTCATACTTGTTTAGAAGATATAAAATTTATTTTTTATTTACCATATTATAAAAATTTAAGAACCTGTATATTAATAATAAATCAAAACCAGTTTACTAATTAACTTTTAATTTATGCATGATCATAAGTCAAGTAACTTGTAATGGAGTTCATATTTGCGTGTAAATTCAGTGTAAATAATATAGATTTTCTTTGTAGGTAAATCTCACAAAACATCCAAAGCATCATTGGACACCTCTCAAGAGGATGAAATGTTTGCTATAAATAAAGAAGACGTAGTTCCTAAAGCTAGGCAAGGAGAACATTTGGAAAAACATAGGAACAATATAAGGGAAGTTATTCTTTGCTCGAACGCTACGCCCATTAGGTGTCGAGGACATGACGATAAGACGAAAGCAATATTTATGAAAGGGCGAGATATGTACGGATACTTAGTTAAATTAGATATTACAGAATTAGAATGTAATCTATGTGGATTAAGGCTGGAGACTCTAGAGAAAATTTTGGAGCACTTAAAAGACGCTCATAGTAAGAATATCAGCACAGAGATACCTAACCATATTTTGCCTTTCAAATTTGATAATGAGTATTTAAGGTGCTTCATGTGTCAGAATATTTTCAACAAATTTAAAGCTCTCCAAGAACACATGCATACACATTACCGAAATTATATTTGCAAAGTCTGTGACGCTGGATTTGTTAACCGCCATCTTCTATTATGTCACAATGAGGGCCATAAAACTGGTACCTTTGTTTGTGAACAATGCGACCTAGTTTTTGACACTGTTAGGAAGAAGAAATTGCACGAAAGAAAAATCCATAATGGCTTAAACATGCCTCACAAATGTGGATACTGTAGTGAGAGGTTTAGAGAGAATTGTCACAAAAATGAACACTTAGCGAAAGTACATGGTGTTGTTGGACCAACAATTAAATGTCAAGCTTGCGACAAGACATTTACATTGCAGCAGACTTGGTTACTGCACATGAAAAAGTATCATTTGCTGCAGAAGAAACATGATTGCACGAGATGCGATATGGCCTTTTTTTCTAAACGGGAGTTAACGGACCACATGGTCAAACACACAGGAACAAGAGAGTTCAAATGTGAAGTTTGCAAGAAATCGTACGGCAGATTAAAGACATTAAAAGAACACGTGAAGAGGCAACACCCAGAAGATTGTTTCTATAAATGTGCTCACTGTGATCAGTCGTTTGACAAAAATTTTGCATTGAAGTGTCATATAAGTTCCAAACATGGAGACATAACTAAATCTGTACAATAACAATTTTATATACTATTCTTATATGAAACTAAAATGTATAAATAATGTATTTATATATAATAAACGTTATTTTTTACATATAAATTGTGTTTCCGACTTGATAATTTTTATATTTAGCATAAGTTGCAGGGCTAAATATTTATGCGAACGTGTTTAAATAAATAGGCAATAAACTCATATATAACGTTGGAAAATTATTAAATAAGTACCATATCTCGATACTTGTATAGGTATACGAACCATTAAAATCGAAAGGCGTTCAACACCTCGAGTCGAGTTGAAGATCATTCGGGGCATCAGGGAACCTAAACTATCGGATGCCAGGAAAAACCAACAAAATCTTATGACTATTTTGCTTTGTTCCAATGCCAATCCTATTAGATCGAAGGATAGTCTTGGATACGGCTGCGCGTTTTGTCTCGAACAGTTTCAGAATCCGACCGACCTTAAGAAACATTTTTTAGTAGAACATAACAACGACAGATTAATTCAGTACATGACGTCCAGATTATTTGAACATGTCGTTAAATTAGACATTACCTACTTAAGTTGCTCCCTTTGCAGCACTAGTGTAGCAAAATTGGAGGATTTGATGCATCACTTGAAGGATGAGCATAAACAAGAAATACACACAGATATAAATAACACTATAGTACCGTTTAAATTCGACACTCCGGAACTAAGATGCGCAATTTGTTCCACGGAATATCTAAACTTCAAACTGTTACAGGAGCATATGAACACTCATTTCGGATATCATTTATGTCCATTGTGTAGCCGAGGCTTTATTACAGAGCGCCTTTTAGCCACTCACATCAGAAGACATGACAACGGTGTATACAAATGTCAAGAGTGCGATAAAGTGTTTGGTAATAATGAGAGGTTAAAGGAACATCAGAGACGGATTCATTTAGGGTTCAACAAACGCAACAAATGTATGATATGTGATGAACGTTTCATGGATTACTGGAGGAAGGTCGATCATATGGTCAAAGTGCACGGAGCACCACCGGTAGTCATAAAATGCCAAGCTTGCGACCGCACGTTTATCAACCAGAGGGCTCTGGCGCGGCACACTAAAAAAGACCACCTTATGGAAAAAAAGCACCAATGTGAAGAATGTGATATGAGATTCTTTAGCGCTAGTGGATTAAAGCGTCATATGGCGAAGCACACAGGACTGCGCGAGTTCAGATGTGATATTTGCTTCAAATGCTACGGCAGAAAGACTACGTTAAGAGAACATATGCGTATACATGCAGACGACCGCAGGTTTGCCTGTAGTAGATGTGGTCAGGCTTTCGTACAAAAATGCAGTTGGAAGAGTCACATGAGATCCAAACATGGCGAAGAAATTGTTTAGATTTTGGTTCTTTGCATATGATAAATACAGGCGATATTAAATTGATTGTTTTATTGCCATTTTTTGTTTCGTTTCATATAAGTAACGAAAGTAACGTTAGTTTTCGTGACGTTTAGACTTCCCAAGCCTTTCGTAAAATTCTTTGTAATTATAATATACTTCATAGTTTACTACTTCCCCTTATTAATATTTATTTATAAACATTTTTATTAGAAATGGGAAAACAAAATGAGAAAAATTACAAAAGCATCTTCTAGAAATATTACAATACTATACATATAAACCAAACATAAAATATTTATGTTTACTTAGAACTGAATATCTTCACTTTGATTCTTTGTGCCGTAAATATCTGTGTAAGTAGATTTTTGTATATTTTCTTTACACACAACTACGGTCGATAACAATAATTATTTGTTGTAGGTGACAAGAAACTAACAATTTCAACAAATGTGGGAAGAAAACACCGAAAAGGCAAAACCATACGAATTACTCTTGAAAAGAAATTAAACATGGTGATTGTGTCAGAGGTCGAAAAGCATCAAAATAATATAAAAGAAATTCTTTTGAATACGAATGCTACGCCCATTCGTTGTAAGGGAGGCATCGGTTATGCGTGTTGCTTCTGCTCTCAGCAGTTTCCTGATCCAAAAGATTTAAAAGCACACACCCAAGAATCTCACAGTGCTGAAGAAAAATCTACATTTATGAAAGGCAAAGACATGCACGGCTATTTCGTTAAACTGGATATCACAGACGTTAAATGCCAAATTTGTGGAGAAACCATGGAAAGTGTAGAGAAAGTAGTCAGTCATCTGCAAATGAATCACGGTAAGAAACTTTATACGGACATTAAGGATCACATACTACCCTTTAAATTTGGCAATGGACCTCTCAACTGTATTATATGTTTGAACGTATTTAACTCTTTCAAAGCTCTCCAAGAACACATGAATGTTCATTATAGTAACTATATATGTCTAGTCTGCGGCGCGGGTTTCGTTAATAAAAACATTCTTCTAAGACACGGAGATGCCCACAAAATAGGAACGTTTACCTGCGAAATTTGTTCCAGAACCTTCGATACGGAGCGGAAAAAGCGATTGCATGATCGATCAAGACACGCCGGGATAAAATTGCCTCATAAATGTGGTTACTGCATGGAAAGATTTAAAGAAGTTTGGAAGAAACAGGAGCATTTGGTTAAAGTTCATGGAGTCAAGAGTCCAGGGATCAAGTGCCAAGCGTGTGACAAGAGTTTCGAAAGCAAACATTCTTGGAGGCTGCATATAGCAAGAGTGCATCTATTGCAAAGACCACACAAATGTCAGCATTGTGAGATGGAGTTTTATGCTAAGAAGGAGTTGGAGAGCCACATGGTGAAACATACTGGTTCCAGGGAATTTAAGTGTGAATCATGTTTCAAGACTTACGGACGATTGAAGACCTTAAAAGAACATGTCCGGAAAGTACACGCTTGATTGGCAGAATTGATATATGTAAAAACTTACGGCCTTAGCATGAAAAAGTATATGGAGTAACTATCTTACTCTATTTATATAACTTCACGATATAAATGTATATAGTAATTGCTTAAAAAATATCAGTATTTTTTCTCGACATTAATAGGCAGAGTTTACGTCACCCAATTGTCACGTATCCAAATGCGCGCACCTTCATTTAGTGATGTACACGGTGACGGTGACGCAACAGTCACGGTGACAAAAATCACTAATGCGCGCTATACCTTAATGATATCAGTCAGTGTCTATAATAAATTAAGTGACAAAATAAAGTTTACTATTGACATATGAATTCATAAGAAGGATCTCATTAACATTGTCTCATTAGCATCTAGTGTGTGTTAAATATTTAGTTATTCATTACAAAATAAATTGATTTTTTGTTACACTTAAGTAAATGTTTATTATTGTTTCAATTATTTTGCTATTACAGGTTTAAGGCTATAGAAGGCCATCTCGCTGCAATGGCACAGTGTCTGTGTGTACAGACAGTTCGATCCACAAACGGGGAATATTAAAATTTTTCCACATTTGCTGGCAAAGTACATTGATAGGTTCCTCCACCTTATACATTATTTTGAAATTGAGGGCCGGTGGAGAAGGGAGTATCTTAATACTACATTCTTACTGCATATTTCTTATTTTGACTTATTTTAGGAAATTATAAGAAAAACAATAAAAAATTATTGATAATAATATCTATTTACGACAATTATATGTATAAATTAGTTAATAGATTTTCTTTATATTTCCTTTTGAATAATAAGATACACATTTATTAGTTTCAACATAAATAACTATATATAAATACAGACATCTATATATTTATTAATATCTATGATAATTTAATAATAATACAATGAGTAGATTATACTTACATATCATTAAGACATAACATCAACAGAGAAGGCAAGAAACTACTTTGCATTCCAAAAAGGGTGAGGGTTGATCGAATAATAGAAAAAGAAACATGAAAAAAAAAACTCTAAGATTAAACTTTTCATCCAATGAGAAAGAACAAGTAAAACACAGTCCGGTGGAGGATCCATCGCCACGAAGATAATCGTAGATGGCAACGGTTTTTTTTCTTTTGATTATTTTCCTCCAAGTAAATAGAAAACCTCAGGTTCAGGATGGCCAAGACTCTTCGACCGTACTATACATACCATTTCATAGATTCACCATGCGGGTGTGTGATTGTGCACGGTGAGGAGCTCAGAGTAGTGCCCGGGGCTTCCTATCCAAGTGTTTAAGAGGCTCCTTAAAATGATGTAACATTACCTAACCCTTAAGGACTCAATCACGCACCCTCTTTATTTACATGTTATTTTCCTACTTTTTAAGATTTCATTATTTACCTAATATATAAGGTTATATGATACTGATGAATCAAATTTCTATATTAATCAAGCTTAGTATAGAACTCAAACTCACTACCACATAAATCAACATTATTACAGAGATCTTAATCATTAATTACAATTGTTTCTAATACTTATTGTAATTTAGTAAATTATAAGTTATATTTTATTTCAGCCATTTAATTTAATAGAGTCTACCAGATCTATTTACAGACACATGACTTATACTGCATATAATAAATAAATCATCATCTTGAATCATTCTTTTTATTTGTGAAAATATGTACCTAAGTAACGTACTTCGCTGAAAAAAATACATTTTATACTTATGTACTTATTTAGAAAACGTATAAAAATTTGAACGTAGCGAGACTCAAACCCGCGCTTCTGACCACTAAGCCATACGTTTTCATCGAGCTACGTAGAAATTTTTATACGTTTGTTACAACTTGTTTATGTAGTTAGCTAGTAAATTTCCGCTACCCAAAAATAATTACTAAGTCTACGTTATAATAATAATTACGTTTTATATCCTTGACAAGAAGCAGCATATGTATATAGGTTTCCCCTGCCTACCCAAGCATGGTAAACCTGCTTGTGTTTCAACACTAGTTTCCCACGACCATCGACTTTTCGAGACTTGAGAGATTGTGTGTTGATTTATGGAACTCAACACCGCAATTTATCTTCCATATCATCCAGAGTGAGGAAATAAAAATAATTATTTCCCCTAGTGAAATTCGAACCCACGACCGTCGCATTTAAAGAAAGATGCTGTGCCGCTGCACAACAACGACCACTAAATATATAACTTATATTATACTTATAACAGTGGCGTAGCTGGGGGGGTGCGAGCGGTGCGGTCGC
>JAAIXJ010000921.1:38377-51935 GCA_013403705.1 Heliconius hermathena | reverse complement strand
TAAATTGGATTAACACCGGATATTTGATTATTAAATGTAATTTAAATAGATTAGTTTTCCAAGGGGTATTATATGCAGTTTTTAGTGCCCTATTTTGCACCACTTGCAGAAATTGGTAGTTAGTCAAGCAAGTACTGCTCCACACCGGACACGCATAAGTAATACACGGTCTAACAAGGGTGCTATATATTCTCATCTTAGTTTTGGAACTGAGTTTACTGTTACGGTTCATGATCGGACTTAAGGCACCAAGGGCTTGGGCACCTTTTGTGCGTAAATTCATAATATGTTTAGTCCAGTTGAGCTTGGAGTCCAAAGTTATACCTAGATACCGGACTGATCGACTCCAAGGAATAGCATAGCATCCGATTTTAAGAGAGCGCTCAGGTAACTGACGTTGACGGGTAAATAAAATAGCTTCCGTTTTAGATTCATTCAATTTAAGTTTCCATCTTGTAAAGTACTCAAATAACAGTTCTAATGAAAATTGCAACCGGGATATTATGAGATCGACATCATTAGAAGATGTGTAAGATGCAGTGTCGTCTGCAAAACATGCAAGGTTGGTACGATGTTGTACCGGCATATCGGAGAGATATAAAATGAATAAGTAGGGCCCAAGGATAGAACCCTGGGGTACGCCAGCAGGTACTAATATATTCGACGACTGAGTATTTCCTATGGATACTGAAAAAGTTCTATTTGTAAGGTAAGATTTAATAAGCTTTACTAAATCTAAAGGAATGTCAAGGTTGACTAATTTATGTAAAAGCCCATCGTGCCAGACAGTATCGAAAGCTTTCTCAATGTCTAATAAAAACATTCCAGTAGACTGTCTGAGGTTAAGGTTATGTGCAATGTGTTCAGTCACTCGTGCTAACTGCTGAATGCATGAGTGCTTAGAACGAAAACCGAACTGTTCATTCATAATACGATGTTTAGAAACAGCAAGGAGTCTAGCGTATATGATTTTCTCAAATAATTTACCAAGAGAAGGTAATAAACTTATTGGACGGTAGTTTGTAGGGACAACATTTAGATAACGAAGTATTCCAAGTTACCTGCAGTATTCCAAATATGCTGCAGTTCCTCTACTAGTAGTGGATGAAGTGGTTTGAAAAAAAAGAAAGATATTTGACACAATTGTTAAATATTTTATCAATGGAGTGTAGCAATAAATCATTAGTTATTATCAATAATCAATTTAATTATATCTAGAAAAAATAGACTATATTTTCAAATTTTTATTTTTTATCAATATACATACTGAATGTTTATAATCTTTTAACGTTGCTTAATATTAAATATAGCCTTATAGATATAAAAAAATCAACTTCACGCTGTACCCGCACACAACAAGGTAGGAAGAGGGAGTCTAGTCCGTTCCCCGCTTTTCGTTAAATTCTGGAGGCATTACGTGTTGTGAACTCAACGCCGCAATTTGCCTCGACACTAGAGCGAAAATATAGAAATATACATTTAAATAAATATTTAATTTCCTCGAGTGGGGATCGAAACCACAACTTGTAAGACTTACAGACACACTTTGTGCCCCTGCGCCACGACTAGCCTTATAGATATAATTCTTTATTTTAGCTTTCCGTTATGTTTGGATTCTTCTGAAGGCCACTTTGTCAAATTTTATACGAAGGTATGAAATCCTTCCTGGTCCTGAACCCAAATTTGCCTTCCGTATGGTTACTGAATCTACAAACGGATTACATCTACACTACAAGAAGAGAAATATATATGTTTAAATTTAATTAAAGTAAAATATAATATTTTTTGTTCATACTGTATCAGAAGGTAATGGTAAACCAATATTTAGTTAGATTAATATTTTCGTTTGAGATTACAAATTCTGCATTTGCATTTTAGATTTTTTTAAATTGATGTTTCACAGAAACTGGATGTACCTTTAATATGTGTTGTAAATACTGTTTGTATACTATAAAATTGTAGATAAATTTTGATATGAATAAGAACAATATGAATGGCTTACAGATGATTACAGAGTGACCTTATTTTTTTATAATAATAAAGAGACCTTTTGTCTTTTTATTATTATGAAAAGTGTGATATGTTATATTTTTTTTATTTAAAGTATATACTTGTATTTAAGAGAACATTTTTCGACTTAACATATATATCATACGTTAAATATGTGCATCTTATAAAATCATAAGGTTTTTATAATTTGTATATAGACGTGTGAAAGTATTTTAAATACTATAGAGGAATAATAATGTAAACAATACTGCCTCCTATGCTGGAGTTAAAGGGAATACAACTTTGTAAATAGTTGTGAGCCACAAATAACGAAGTTACGATTAAAAAATGAAATTAAAATCAATCAATGATTTCTATAAATAAACTTCTCATCAAAATTTGTGTATCTATTTACATTTTACTCATCATAATGGCGTTAAATTGGTTTTACAAATAAATATTAGCTTAAAACAAATGCTTTTATAATTTTCTTATACCTCTTCCTTAAATCTCAAACCTTTTAATATAACAAGGTTAACCGTTACAATAATTTGAAAATAATCTTTATTGTACCTATTTTATAAAAAATTAAATTTTAACCCAAAACTTCTTAATTTGTTAATACTTAAAAATAAAAGATAGAACAACGCAAAGACCACTTAGCCTAATGACTTGCCTTCCTAGAACGTCAAAGAAAGAAGAAAGAAGCCCAGCGAAAATTCCCAGTGGTTGTGCAAACCTTACCTCAGTTCATGACGAAGACAATATCTAATAAATCGCGGGCTGATGTTACGTAGCGAACACCTACTCATACAACGCTTACCGATTCATCTTTGCACGACAAACCACCCAGCATAATTCATAGCAATGTCACTCACGTCGATGACTCCGTCACTAAAGAGATGCTGGACATACTGATAGCTATTAAGAAACTTAAGTCACAGTTTATAAAATGTCAATCTCAGTTTGAGAAACTAACACTAACATGTTTGATTCTAAAGTAGTTCGTACTTTGTTGAAACGCCGATGACGTATGATTAAAAATTCAGAAGCTTTTAGACCTCGCGATGTTTTCAGTACCAGTCGATATTATCACAGTTTGCGAAACTAGACTCACTAATAATATTTCCCTCTCAACTCCGGGCTTTGTTTGTTACCGTAAAGACAACCACGACAGTGGCAGATGTCAAGGGGTAGTAATATTAGTAAAGCAAGGTATTGAACATTCGGTCATTAGTATACTCCCCACTATAAATATTGAAACGGCAGGCACATCTTTAAACATGCTGCCACAGCCTCTCGTGCCAAGTGATCTCGATGCACTCCTTATCTTGTCAAATCACTTAATTATTGCAGGAGATTTCAATGCTAACCATGATCATTGGTTAATACCCTGTCCTGTTTCATCATATGATAAATATCGATTATTTTATCTTCGCTCCTAACATACTTAGCCTAATCAAGTACTATGTTGATAACAATCCCACTAATCCAGACTTAGTCATTTGTCAAAGCATAGATAAAATGAGCCAGCTTTATCGTTCCATTATTAATGAAAACATTTCTTTAGGATCAGGTAAATTTGAATCGGTCAACAGTATTAATAACACACAATCACAATCACAATTATGGCCAGAAATAGAGCAATACCTTTAAGAGTAAATTACCGCGTTTCATCAAGCAACTAATATCTTAATTACCTACGAGGACTTGATGCCAAGCTGCTAAAAGGTCAATTAAAGCGTAGCATTCGGTACATTATCAATAGCTTATGTGCTACTATTTCTATTGAAATGACCAACCATTCTGACAAGATGTGGAACAACAGACTCTACAAAGTCGATAATCCCAGTAATGATATTTGGCGCTTGGCACCAACCTTGACATCACACAGAACGATGACATCTAGTGAAGCTGAACAGTGTGAATTACTTGCAAATGCTTTTCTAAATAATATGCTACTAACAGTCAATTCAACCATTTCTGATTTCGACTCCTAAATTAAAGAAAATATTATAGGTATTGAATAGATAAGCCTGTTAGACCCACCGAACTCTATAAAATTTTAAAAACTTTATAACTAAGCAAGTCACCGAGTATCGATAAAATAACCAACTCTTTAATTAAACAATATCCGACAAAAGCAATTGTTTTTCTTTTTTTAATTTGTAACAGCTGCTTAAGTCTTGGCTACTTCCCAGACATGTGGAAAAAGACTAAAGTTATTGCCCTTAAGAAAAGCGGTAAGAATGTTGTCCCTACAAACTATCGTCCAATAAGTCTATTACCTTCTCTTGGTAAATTGTTTAAGAAGATCATATACGCTAGCTGTCTCTAAACATCGTATTATGAATGGACAGTTTGGTTTTCGTTCTAAGAACTCATGCGTCCAGCAGTTACCACGAGTGTCTGAACACATTGCACATAACCTTAACCTCAGGCAGTCTACTGGAATGTTTTAGTAGACATTGAGAAAGCTTTCGATACTGTCTGGCACGATGGGCTTTTGCATAAATTAGTCAACCGTAATTATTTAGATTTAGTAATTATTTTATTTAGTCATTTAGATTTAGTAAAGCTGATTAAATCTTATCTTACAAAAAGAACTTTTTCAGTGTCCATAGGAAATACTCATTCGTCGAATATATTAGTTATTGCTGGCGTGCCCCAGGGTTCAATCCAATGATCAAGTAGGGCCCACCTACTTGTTCATTTTATATCTCCGAAATGCATCTTACATATCTTCTAATGATGTTGATCTCATAATATCCCGATTGCAATTTTCATTAGAACTGTTATATGAGATAAAAAATAAAGAAAATTTTACAAGATGGAAATTTAAATTGAGTGAGTGAAAGGAAGCTATTTTATTTACCCGTCAACGTCAGTTACCTAAGCGCTCTCTTAAAATCGGATGCTATGTTATTCCTTGGAGTCGACTAGTCCGATATCTAGATGTAACTTTGGACTCCAAGCTCAACTGGACAAGACATGTTACGAATTTACGCACAAAAGGTGCTTATATAATCACAAACAATCGGTACAATCGGTAATAAAAATCTGACACAATCATATTACGTTGATTACTCGCGAGTAAATCACTTATCTTCTATTTTATTTAACCACAATTTAAAAAATAAGGTACAATTAATAGTTTTTTAATCTACCATAAATGTTATTTTAAGCGTCAACATTAGTGACATTAAAAATAATAATAAAGTGAGTATTTTTGTCGGGACTAGTTCAAATAGCGAGGTCTACAATAAAAAGCAAATGTATGTAAAGGAATACCCAGTATTCCTTTAAGATATTTAAAATTCGCGCGCGTTTTATAAGGCTACGTGATTGGCCCGTGCGTGATTTAGTGTTTTTGTAGATGGTACCACATTGTAAGACAGGCATGAGCGTAAGCTTGGATATGGCGTCGTAAACGTATAGTGAATTTAAAAATTAAAGTTATAGAGCAGTTATAGGAACAAGAGCGACAAATAGACTTTTGATGTCGTTTCTTTGAATTTTCAGATGTGTATCATTGTGGACTGTAATTAATTGATATCAATTAAAATGTAAAATATTAAAAACAAATTACTTTGAATTTTCAGAACAACGTATCTTTTATTTGTCGTTTAAAAAAATATAACAAAACATAATAGAATTATATGTATTTGGAAAGTAAATTCTGATTGTGAGTTCATAGTTTGTAGTAATGTGAATACATTTTAATCATTAGTATGTACGCTACATTCATTTACAGTTTAGATAGGAACCATGGGTTTTGTACCAGTGGGGTGGTCTAGAACCACTTCTCTGTAATCGCGTTGTGAAACATACCTCATGTTTCACCTAAAAAAAATATTTTGTGTTACGCTGTATCGATTCCCGCTATCCATATATAGTCTTTCTCTTTAGTTGTTTAGAACTTATATCTATCTCTATAGGATAAGGCTATCTCCCTATTCTAAAGAGATGGGGCGAAAATTGTTAATATAGAGCCTATTAAAAAACCAAAACTCATGTAAAAATACCAACAGAGTTCAATTGAATATTATAATTATTGATTTGTTGAAAAATAGGCAGGCAGTAATTATGACCTCTTGTTTTACTTTTTAGATTTAATATCAAAGATTCTGGTTAATGCTCGTCAACGGCAGACAAACAACGCTCGCGTTATCGTATTATATTGCGGTTCGCCTCCTACCTACCTACTTGTTATTTATGTATACACTTAAAGGGTCTTACAATGAAGTAAAATAATAAAGTACCCCAAGCGCACTTGACGAATTCTGGAATTTATACCAAGAAATATAGTTGTACTCAAATGAGTACGGTGACTTCTAATGGGTTAA
Organism: Heliconius hermathena; assembly: GCA_013403705.1. Lineage (NCBI taxonomy): Eukaryota > Metazoa > Arthropoda > Insecta > Lepidoptera > Nymphalidae > Heliconius > Heliconius hermathena. The sequence goes on along the minus strand of JAAIXJ010000921.1, from coordinate 45,600 downwards.
AACAAAGCAATTGATGAAACTTTTAAGTAAATCGGTTCAGTACTTTCAGAGAAAAATATGACCATACGAATCGACAGACAGACAGACAAGAAATTCAAAAAAAATATTTTTGCTTTCTATTATTCTTTTTAAGCGTCCCTCTATCCATTTCAGTCAAAATTACTAAATGTACAGACAAAATATTTTTACTGTCTTATTATATAAAGAGAGATGTCTTATTATATATAGAGATATATATTTTTGTAACATTACATTCTTTTTACCTATGTTATGTACGTCTTATTATAATTTTAAAACTCTTTTAAATGTTCTGATGTCAGTGAATAATCAGTCATGTGTCAGTGTAATTTACTTCTTCAGAAACAGCCTTACATGTAAAATTATTGATTTAGGTATTATAAGAATTAATAATATTCTATAAAAAAGGATTGCTGTAGTTTTTAGAGGCCAGTCGTGGCGCAGCGGCACGAAGTGTGACTGTAAACCGACTGGTTGTGGGTTCAATCTCAACTCGAGGGGATGAAATATTTACTCAAATTTATATTTCCATTTTCTTCGCTCTGGTGTCGAGGTTAAGCGCGGCGTTGAGTTCTGCCACTCAACACGCAATGCCTCCAGAATTCGGCAGAAAGTGGGGGGTTTTACCAATTATTTTTTTTACGGAAAAGACAAGGCAAATGAGCGTTCGGGTCACCTGATGGTAAGTGACTGCCGCCGTCCACGGCCCCGCGCAACACCAGAGAAGCTGCAGTTGCGTTGCCGGCTTTTAAGGTGGATTTGGCGCCGTGGCCCGGCATTACCTGTTGCAAAACACAGTGGCATAAAGCCACTACTTAATGCCGGTTTTAAATGCCGGGGGTGGTAATGATCCGGTCGAGTCTGCCCATGCGTGTTGACATTGCAGGCGACGTGAGTCTACCACACGTACTTTAGTCGCCTCTTACGACACCACCAGTACCAGGATTATCCTATTCTAGGCCGGGATCACTCGGCACAAGTACATACTATGCAGTTAAAAATACAAATTTAATATAAACAATTATACATTTATTATAAGTATAGATAAAGTATATTATTTTCGCAGGCAATCTAATGCCTTGAATTTATTCAAATGACGATAACTTTTTTTTTAATTAACTGATTTTGATGAAACAATGCTATTCTGAGTTAAAACAAAACAATTGGTGAAAGTTTTAAGAAAATCGGTTCAGTACTTTCGGAGATGTAGGTAGGTGGTCATACGTACAGGCAGACAGACAGACAAGAAATTCAAAAAAATATTTTTGCTTTCTACTATTCTTTTTAAGTGTCCCCGACTACGTCAACTTCTATTAGTTATTATTAACAATTTTTAATTATATTACTCAAAATTATAGACCATAGTTTCAAATTTATATCTTTTATCAATAAATCTATAATACTAAATATATATAGATAATCTATTAACGTTTTTTAATACATATTCATATATCCTTTGTTTTAGCTTTCCGTTATTCATGGATTGTTCTGAAAGCCACTTTGTCAAATGTTGTACGACGGTATGAAAGTCTTTCTGGTCCTGAACCGAAATTTGCCTTCCATATGGTTACTGAATGAAATGGATTACATCTGCACTACAAGAAGAAAAATATTGTATGTGTTTAAATTAAATAAAGAAAATAATTTTGCTTCGTCGACAATTTCGTTTGAAATTACGTTATATATTATACTTAGATTTTTCTTTACCTGTTACGCGTTTTGCATTTGCATCTCATCTACTCAGAAACTTTTTAAATTCATGTTTCATAGAAACTAGATCTATTTTTAATATATTTTATAAATATTTTATTATTTACTAGAGGGCGCGCGCAGCTTCGCCCGCTTATTTGCACCCTTAGGGGTGAATTCTAAAAAAAACATGTGTTCAATTAGATATTTTTAACAGGGGGTGCGAAGTCGGATAACCTCCACGTGTGTGCGCTTGCTGTTGGCCCTTTTCGAATGCTGGTCATTCGGGGAGGACGAGCAGTATAGCGTACCGGTGCACCCTGGGCGGCGAGTAATTATTACCTACAGGATCCGTCCTTGGGTAATGATTGCTCGTCGGCTAATAATCCGACGCGACGGCGTTCTTCCGCGTGTTCCTCTGACTAACAGAGGACACAGTGCGAGGAACTGGGAGGGCGCGCGTGGTGTGTACTCACACTACCGCCACGCAGGCGCAGTTATATGTGCCAGCGCCGATAATATCGGAACTCTACTCGTGGTTGCGGTCATGTCTCGTAATCATGAGTGGAACCGAGGGTCTTGCCTTTACCGGCCGGGCTGCGAGGAAGAAAACCTCTATAAAAAATTACCCCAACCCAAGCGGCGAAGCAGCGCGAGGGGTGCGTGGCTGATGGGATGATCAGTCGCTACTGCTGGTCCCGCCAGGGTTCCGGCCGACACCCGTGGCGTATTAGGCTTATCCAAGTACAGGGGGCACTGCTTGGATGGAGATGGTGGTTCTAAATGCCACACAGCGAGAAGAGGCAGGCCTCCGAAAGCCCTTGGGGCTAGTATAGTGCGAACTCGCAAAGAACAAAGGCAGAGGGAGGCAGACTTTGAGAGAAGTTTGTCGGATTGGGCATCACAACAAGACATTTCTACTCAGACGACAGACACAGATAGCGTATTGGCGGTGAATGATCGGAGGGAGAATTCCCTGTGTTCAGCTGAAGAGCTGCGCACTTACGCCGGACAACGTGCAGCTTCTATACTGGAGGTAGCAACAAAATCCGGCCATCTTAAGGGCACGTATGTGCGTAAACTGAAAGATGCTGCGGCAGCCCTGACTGATATCGTTGAGTCTCTCGTTGCTCGTACTGAGAGTGACGAGGTTCTGCGAGTAAAACAGGAGAATCGACAACTTACAGAAGAGGTAAAGAAACTGCGTATGGAACTACAGTCTTATAATAAGGACGTGCGTGAACTCAGAGTGGACCTTGCAGCCACAAAAAAGATGCCTCAGGTTGCCCCAACGTCGAATCATAGCGTCTCTGAGGAAGTACTTGAAAAGTTAAGGCGCTCTATAGTATGCTCAGTGGGAACAATGATAGATGCCCGTTTTGCCGGCATTGAAGAGCGTCTCTTGCCGGCCAAAAGTATGCGCCCCCCTCTAGCGGCGGACACTAGGAGGATACCACGTGAACATGTTCCAACAGTGGTGGCACCTCCAACTACATCAGAGGTAGTTGGAATTGAGGTCGAAACTAGGCGAAAACCGAGGCGCAATAAGACTACAGCTCGCTCCGAAATTAGAGAGAGCGCACCATTGCCAAGTTCTCCAGCAGAACCTCAATCCAGAGCTTCTGCTCAGGTGGCCAATGTTGTTGAAAATAGACAAGAGGAAGATAGTTCTTGGACTAAAGTGGTTAAGAGGGGTAAAAAGGCGAAAAATTCCCACACCTCTGCAATGAAATCGACAGCACTTCACCCGCCCAAGCTTAAAGTAGCTAAACCACCGCGCACAAAGGCGGTTATAATTACTTTAACGGCGGAGGCCTTAGTAAAAGGAGTTTCCTATGCCCAAGCACTGGAACGAGCGCAGCAAGGCATTAATCTGACGCAGTTGGGTATTACTGAAGGTTTAACGGTACACCAGGCGGTTTCAGGCGCTCGTTTGCTGGAGCTATCTGCAGCGCACACCTCAGAGCAGGCGGATACGCTTGCAGAGCGATTGCAAGTGGTGCTAGAAGGGGTGGCTGTTGTCACCAGGCCCCGTAAGAATGCCACTTTGAAGTTACTGGGACTGGATGACTCAGTCACCAAAGAAAAGGTGGTTAGCGGCGTCGTAAGCGCTGGCGGTTGTACCGCCGATACAGTTACTGTGTCCGAGCTTCGCCTTGGTCCTAGAGGCATGATGACAGCGGTGGTTCGGTGCCCATGTGAAACTGCAAACACCATTGCGGCAAAGGGTCGCATTTTGATAGGCTGGAGTTCTGCAAAGATCCAAGTTCTAGAGGAGCGTCCTTTGCGTTGTTATAGATGTATGGCTCTTGGCCACGCCAGGCCACAGTGTCCCTCAACAATTGTAAGAGAACATCTATGTTTCCGCTGCGGTTGTGAGGGGCACATGTCATACTCTTGCCGTCCCCAGCCTCACTGCTTGGTTTGCTCGGACGCAAATAGATCATTCGGACATTTAATGGGTGGCACCGAGTGTCGTCCACCGCCTGTCAAGGAGTTAGAGGCTCGTGGAACCAGAACTCCCTCTAGGACTGACGCACATCAGGGCACGGAGGAAAGTATTATGTCATCGTAATGGCTAGAATTTCCTTCAGGCCAATATTAACCACTCCGCTAGAGCGCAGGACTTACTACTGCAGTCTATGGCGGAGTGGAGTATCGATATTGGCGTCATCTGTGAGCCGTATTTTGTACCCCTTCATCCTTGTTGGTTGGGTGATTTGGATGGCACTGTGGTAATTACGTCTGGCACCACCACCGGCATTCCCCTTTCATCCTTGGAAAGAGGCTCGGGATATGTCGTGGCGCAGTGGGGAGATTACGTTGTGGTAGGCGTGTATTTTTCCCCTAACTGCAGTCTGGCGGAGTTCGAGATCTTTCTTGATTCCGTCAGAGGCGCCGTCGTCCGACAATTGCCGAGGAAAATCATGGTCCTCGGTGATTTCAACGCCAAGTCGCGTGCATGGGGGAACCCTACATCAAACGCGAAAGGTAAAGCTGTGCAAGTGCGGGCTCTGCTCTCCGGGCTGTCCCTCCTTAATGTGGGGACGGCATTCACTTGTGTGCGGCATAACGGAGGGTCCGTGGTAGACCTTTCTTTCGCCTGTCCATCTGTCGTGCGTCACGTGACAAATTGGAGAGTGGAGGAAGAAGTGGAGACTTTGTCCGACCACCTCTATATTAGGTTCGAAGTGTCCACTCAATCAACCCCGGTGGCTCCACCCAGGAGTCCATCTCGTAGGTTCCCGAGATGGGCCCTCAGCCGGCTTAACGTAGAACTGGCCAAAGAGGCTGCGATTGTAGCAAAGTGGAGTTCTCAGGGGAGTATGATGAGCTCCAGCTCCAATGTTGAGATATTGGCAGGTCGGTGGCAAAACACGATGACGGAGATATGCGATGCTGCAATGCCGAGAGTCCGGCGGAGGCCAGCCCGACGCCAATTGTACTGAGATCGCTGCCTTGCGGGCATCTTGCAACCGGGCTCGACGGGCATACACAAGGTGTAGGAGGAGGAACGGTCTCGATCCTGTCCTGGAGAATCAGCTGCAGGGCATGTATAAAGATCAAAAGAAGGCTCTGCAGCAAGCTATTAGCTTAGCGAAGCGTGAGGCGTATGAGGAGCTAATAACGACCTCCCTACCTTGCTGCGCGGAAAAAACTCCGCGCTCATGGCGCCCCTTTAACTGAGACCCTGTCGCCGGAATTCATCCTACGCCTTGTGGAAGATCTATTTCCAGAACCACAAAGGCATATCCCACCTAGCATGGACCCCTTCTCTTCAGTGCTAGAGGAGGTCTCGGTTGTTCCCCCCATTTCAGAGGTGGAGATAGATATGGCGTTCAGAAGGCTGAGGGCCAAAAGAACGGCACCGGGACCAGATGGCATTCCAGGGAGAGCTTTGAACATCACCCTGGAATATCTTGGTGACGAACTTCGGAAGCTATTTGAGCAGTGCTTGATAACTGGCCAGTTTCCGAAGTTATGGAAGGTAGGAGGATTGTGCTTGCCGCACAAGGAGGGTCGTCCTTTGGACTCTCCGTCTGCATATAGACCAATAGTGCTGCTGAATGAGACGGGCAAGCTTTTAGAGAAGATCATTGCTTCCCGTCTTATTCAGTATCTAGAGGAGGTAGGTCCGGGTCTATCAGAGGCTCAGTTTGGGTTTAGGGCCGGTTTATCAACCATCGATGCCTTGAACGCTCTGAAGACACGGTCGTTGGCTGTGACGGCAGACAGAGATGTTCTTCTCGCCGTCTCGTTGGACGTGGCTAACGCCTTTAACAGTCTGCCGTTTGAGACGCTAAGAGAGGCACTCCGGTACCATGGGGTACCTCTCTATCTCCGGCGACTTTTAGATGACTACCTCCAAGACAGAGTATGGATAGGGGAAAACGGTCAGATCAGTAGACGAAGTCGGTTGCGGGGTTCCACAGGGGTCAGTTCTTGGCCCGAAACTGTGGATCGTCGGCTATGATTGGCTCCTGCATAGTCGTCTTCCTCCTGGGTTAAATGTCATCTGCTATGCGGATGACACTCTGGTCACGGCAAGGGGATCATCTTATCAGGAGGCGGCACGCTTGGCCGAAACCGGCACTCGCCTTGTCGTCGATCGCATCCAAACGCTGGGTCTGAGGATCTCAATGCCGAAAACTGAGGCCCTCCTATTCCATGGCCCGCGCAGGGATCCCCCCCGTAGGGCTACTCTGCGCATCCAGGGACAGGAGGTGGAGGTATGGACCCAGATGAAGTATCTGGGTCTGACTCTGGATGGACGATGGAAGTTTGCGTCACACTTCGCTCAGCTTGCGCCGAAGCTAGTTAACACCGCCGGGGCCCTTGGCAGGCTACTGCCGAATGTCGGAGGGCCGGATTCTCCATGCCGGCAACTTTATGTCGGCGTGTTGAGATCCATGGCTCTGTATGGTGCTCCTTTGTGGGCGGATTCTCTCACCGCTCGCAATAAGACCCAATTGCGAAAAGCGCAGCGGGTCATAGCGGTGAGAGCGATTCGGGGATACTGTACGGTGTCCTGGACGGCGGCAACTCTCTTGGCAAGCGATCCGCCCACACCTAGAGTGCTGGATCAAAAGGGGTTTTGGTGTCCTGACGTTCAGACTGGTGCAGGTTTTGACGGGACACGGTTGTTTCGGCAAATACCTGCATCAGATTGCACGTCGGAAGATGTCGCCGGTGTGCCACGAGTGTGATGCCTCCGTGGATACGGCGTATCACACTCTGGCCGAATGCCCCGCCTGGGCCTCACAACGCCACGCCTTGATGGCTGTAGTGGGTAGGGACCTCTCACTGTCCAGCGTGGTGGGGGCCATGCTGAACAGCGAGAGGAATTGGTCTGCAATGGTCTCCTTCTGCGAATCAGTAATCGCACTGAAGGAGGCCGCGGAGCGGGTGCGTGAGTTCAGCTCGAACGCAGACTCGCTCCGCCGCCGTAGGCCAGGGGGTAGAAGAAGGCAGTACGCGCATCTTCTACTTCCCCTACCCTAGAGGAGCTACAGCGG
>JAAIXJ010000921.1:19466-37991 GCA_013403705.1 Heliconius hermathena | reverse complement strand
TATATATATTAGTTATTATGATAATAAATATAATATAATTACAATTTAATAGATCATTGCGAGTATAACAATTTAGCACAAAAAGAGAAAACAGTAAATACTTATCTGTAGTAAGACATGTTTTATAGTTATATATAAATACCTTCTCCTATAATGAAGTTAACTACAAAATTTTACCCGGTAAAACTTTGTAAATACATATCTTTAATAGTCACAAATAATGATGTTCACCTAAAGTTGACACCAGCATCAACTATTAAGATTAGAAAGTCAAAATTAAAACAAAAAAATGTTTACCATTAATAAGCTGCTTATTAAAATTGATGATGGTGATTCATATATTACATTTTATTCACCATAACGACATTGCACATTACATTGTACACTGGTTTTACAAATAAAATTTATTTTAGTGCAAAAGCTTTTATAATTTTCTTTTATCTTAACACTTTTAATACAACAAAGTTACCGATAATCTCAAAATGATCTTCTTCCTTGTGCTAAAGTTAAAATTTGAAACATTGCTAAGACTTTAATGAAGTAATTAGGAAATCTAATTAGTCTTTTTTTAAATATTATATTCATGTTTTTGGGAAAATAAATAAATGTGAGCAATAGGAACAACACTGATGCTTCGTAGCTATTTAATACTATTAAAATGTAACACAAAACTTGCTAATCATTTAGTATTATTTAAATAGTTACCCAAAAGTCTACTAAGCCTAATACGTAGCCAAAACACAGTTTAGTAATTCCCAGTTTATTCGGCAGGTTCTAACAGCGCCGGGTCAGTATTTAAAGGCTCAATTTCTTTTGTGTAATTACAGTGTGAAGGTTCATATATATAGGGAACCAGGATAGCTTGCCGGCAGGTAGAACTACGGGTTTGGAATTTAAGTGATCTTATTTGGTACTAGTTACGCGATATAGGCGCTACATGTTCTCTAAGCGTGTTGCGAATCAGCAATGTTTATCCGTACCTCGTCTAATTATTGCTACAGTCTCTATATATTTAGACTTTAATTTGATTAGTTTTTCCATTAGAAAGATATTTGTGTTTACGTACGTAATTTAAGTAATGAAAAGAAATTTTGTAACGATTTTTTAACATGAGACCAGGAGAATAAGAAAAAATAAAAGAATTAACATTATCGTTTTAATATAATAACTATTTAGAAAAAATCGAGGCCAGTCGTGGCGCAGCGGCACGAGGTGTGACTGCAAAACCCGGTTGTGGGTTCGATCCCCACTCGAGGAGATGAAATATTTACTTAAATTTATATTTCCATTTCTTCGCTCTGGTGTCGAAGTTAAGCGCGGCGTTGAGTTCTGCCACTCAACACGCAATGCCTCCAGAATTCGGCAGAAAGTGGGGAACGGAGTGTCTTGACACTGGGTTCCCTCTGCCTACCCTGCCGTGTGCGGGATACAGCGTGAAGCTGATTTTAGAAAAATAATTATTTAGAAAACGTATAAAAATTAAACGTATAGAACGGAGTGCCTTAACACTAGGTTCCCTCTGCCTACCCTGCTGTATGCGGGATACAGCGTGAAGCTGTATAAAAATTTAAACGTAGCGGGACTCGAACCCACGCCTGCTGGAAACCGACCAGGCGTTCTGACCTTTCCTAAGTGTGGATTAACACTTTAAAAATGTTAAAAATTATCGTTTTAAATTATTTTATGGGTTATAATTCTGTATTGTATTGACATTTAGTATAAATATATATTCTGATTCATTAAGATTATTAACTTTATGATTAGACTCAAGTTATATAAAATACTTCATGCTATATTCTGCTTATAGCAGAGTAAATATATAGAACCTAGCGTCGAATACTGTGTGAAGTGCGCGGCGGTAAACTGTGGAATGCAACACAATATGCAATATTGTGTGGCGAAACTCAACGCCGCGCTTTGTTTGAGTGCTTATATAGAATATAAAGGGGATCAGCAGGGACGCACGCTTCATTACATATATCAAATAAATATTATCTTTATAGTGAAGAAGGATAAAATATAATGAAAATGTTAATATTTTAATGAAATTCGGTTTAATTTATAACATTGGAGCTTTTATTTTTTTAGGTTTCTGAATAAACACAAAGATACGAAGTCTTCCCCATCGGATCGGAAGAGATCCACAATTTCCACATCAAATAATTATAAATCTGTTAACAAAGAATAAATATATAAAATGAAACTTATATGTGATTATTGCTAGCTATAATCACATATAAGTTACTTTTTATATAATTTATATATTTCTTTTTATTTAACTTTTCATAAGGATGATCATGTCTTATTCTGTTATTTATTTTTATTAAATGGCATGTCTCCAAGAATAGCTTTTGCCTGACCAGTCTAAATAAATGACAGCAGTTTCTAATACAAAGTTTTGAAGATATGTTAAAATAAAAATATTAATTTTAATTATTTTATAATAAATATTTTCATTAAAATCTTATACGCATCTTTAGTGTTTTACAAATCACTATTTATTTTAATTAGTGATTATGTTTAGTTCGGGCTCAGTGCTTATTAGTTTGAATTTTGGGGAAAGTGTGCGCAGATAAGTGAATACATTAGAATTACGCAACGCCAATTACGGACCAATATAAATATACGGAACAATACATCTTAATTTTTTTTTAAATAACTTAAAAGTTAAAATTACTTAAAATATATTTACTAATAAATGTGACCTCAAGCAGAAGAGCCTAACTATGGTATTGTTTAAATTGACGTTCAAAGAAAGATTAGTTTTAGATAATATTAGTAGTTGAATTTTCTTAACACACGTAATGCGTTCAAAGGTATACGCACACTTACCCACAACATGTGTCAAGTATTTGCAGTTCGACTTTCGTTTATTTTTTATATTTCCTAAAAAAAGTAAGAGCATACTGATTTTCTTTTTATTTTGATTTGTAGAATTAAAAAAAAAAACAACTTAACGCTGTATCCTGCATATAGCAGGTTAGGCAGAGGGAACCTAGTGTTAAGACACTCCTTTCCCCACTCTCCGGCAAATTTCGAAGTCGAGGCATTGCGTATTGAGTGGCGGAACTCAACGCCAGGCTTTTGCTTTGGTGCCAGAGCGAAGAAATCAAAATATTAATAAATAATAATTCATTCCCTCGAATGGGGATCGGACTCACAACCATTGCGTTACAGTCACTCCTTTTGTCCCCGGGTCATTAGAATAATAAATTCCAATTTTAAATAACATTTTAATTTCCCACACTCCTCTATTCTATTGCACATACAGTCCCACAATTCTAAAGGTAAAAGCACTCCCACTATACCCGAACAACTCTACCATTCCCAGACAACAAATATTGTCTGGGGGTAGTATATACTCATAAATAAAATTTTATAAATGTAAATTCATTTAACTTTATCAATATCGAAAAAGTGCTTTTTGTTTGTAACATTGTTTGTATTTCTTTAAGTTTTAATTATAATATTAGCAAAGCAAATGTAAGCTCTTGTTTTATTTTCAAATAAATTTTTCATTATGTCTATTTATGCTGCTTGAAACATTTATACAAAATTACCTCCATATAAAACTACATACATTTTAAATAAAGCTTATTTAGTTTAAAACGTTTGAAAAAGCATGGTAGTGAATTAATAAAACTCCAGCTCATAGTACACTATTTTTTTAATACAATTTCCATGTCTAATGTATTAAACTCACTGGCTTTTCATATGTTTGATAAAATACTTGTTTATGCATTTCTCTTTATAGCATTCGCTTTGTTCAAATATTTATTTATGCTTACTTTGAAAAAACATAAAAACCTTTGTTTCAGATGGCTCAATCATTTTAAACTGTTACCAACTGACCAGTACAATACACCCTAAAGTTTCTTGAATCAAAAGTTTCCTTTTTACGTTGTTAGTAACTATTAATACGTTTATATTTGAAGAGTGCAGGTGTTAAGTCCTACAAACACATATCCCGCGACTATTTGCCGCCCTCAACTTTTCTTGCGTGACTCTTATGTCCCTTATGACCTTTATCATGCTACTTTCATTAACCATAGATTGTGCATAAGTTTGGAACTCCAAAAGACAACGATTCTAGCAAAGTTATCTATGCAAAAAAAATATTTTTGAAAGTAATATTTATAACACTAAGCTATCTACACAGTATACTTATAAAAAGTGTCCGCTTAAACCAGCATTCTAGATTCCGCCGCCCTCCAGGGGCTTTACATCAGATGTTTTAGATCTTCAATCTTCTAATATCATTGAAAATGTTCATCACGCTGAACGACTTTTGCTACAACGTTATATTCAATACCTTTTAATGTAACTTATAAGGTTTGGTGGGACTGCTAGGGTTTCACATCCTTCGTTTTTAGGGTTCCGTGCCTCGAAAACAAAAACGAAACCTAATAAAAATAAAATGATTAGAAAACGAGAGTTTTCTAATTCGAGAGTGATCTTATTCACAAACCCTTCTTATGGCTCTATATTAATATATTTTATAGCCAAATATAATATAATATTATATTATTTTTCGTATTTTTGACTTGTGTTGCTTCTTTTAAAATACTTCGAAATAATTTTTAGTTAAATATCGAACTTTTAAAATAAGCTTCATGACAAAAATCACATGCATAAGTAGAATATTTTATTTCATTACTTTCTTTATAAATTGCTGATGCTCAATATTGTTGGGTGCTATAAACAAACGACGAACCATAGCTACCGCGTCGTCACGCAATACACAACATAAAGTATGTTAATGCGGCATTTCTATGTTGTTAACATTTATGTTTACGTGCGAAAGTTCCAAACTATTTACTGGATTTGAAAGCGTTATCAGTATGGGTTTGTAGGTGTTTCCCACAATCGTATTACTTTTAAAATATATATTAATTGTATAATACTTTGGCTCATGATGTGTCTAGTCGTAAAAATCTTTTATTGTGTAGATCTTAATAAAATCAAGATACCGAGGTAACAGTGTAAAAAAAATATTTTGTAACGAACTAATTCATAGTTTAATAAGCCATCAGAAGAAAATCCTGCTAATAAGATATACGAGTATGCTATGAGAAGGTTATATATTAGCTAGATCTAATCTAATTTTAAAGACCGGCCATGCACCTGTAGCTACTCGAGTGTTACACGGGGACGTGGGCGGCGGTGATCACTTACCATTAGACATATACGCTCGTTTGCCTATTCTTTTTCCATAAAAAAAAATCTCGACGACCCTGCGTTGATATAAACAGAGCTCTTCCAAGGAACACCGAAGAGCGTATCTTCCTCTCCATTGCAACTGTTAACTGTCGTTAGTTATTATAAAAGAAAAAAGCACAAGAACACCGCCCCACACCTTTGTCGTCTAACCCTAAGCACGAAGGATGCGGCTGCGTCAGGCATCATTGAACACTTGTGTGAAATCTTTCTGAAGGTACTTGTTACGCTTTTCAACATTAATATTGTATTGCATTCTGATTTTGTGTGAATTAAATTCATGATGTTGATTTATTTGTGAGATACATAAATCAACAACACAGTCGAGTCGTCTCGAACGTTTTCTACGTTTGAACAAATCTAGTCCACCTATTTAATTAGTAGACGAATAAGCGACCTCTTCTACATACACCAGTATTCCAGGACATTGAACCACATACCCGTACATGACAGGTGGACACTTCTACATACTCCGGAGCTGGGTCGTAGAATAGCACCACACCTCTACTTGTGCATCTGAGCAACAGTAGAAGTCATTATATCTTTTTCCAACGCCATACGAGCATCGCTTGCGTATGGCAAGCTCACCGCAAGACAGTATCTAACACGATATAACAAGCGTTCGTTCCTTTTGGTCATTTTAATAAGTACATTTAACAGTATAATAATATTGTAATTTTGGTCAACGCTCACTTTGATCCACTACATGTGGATGTGTCGCCACTACAATTTTTTTTTCTATTATAAGAAATTAATTCTTATAAGATCTTGCCATTATAGATTACGCAACATTATATTAAATTTATTTTATACTAGCGGCCCGCCCGCGGCTTCGCCCGCTTAAGCTACATGATTATTTATCTAGTAAACACAAATTACTTCTAATATGATTTTTATTACTTTAATCTGTATATATTCTAATATGATTTTTTTACTACATTATCGTAATTTTTAAAAGGACTTTTGATTGTTTTGAATTAAAAGATACGACCAATGTTAATATTTGATATTTATAAAAATATACATAAAGCTAATTATTTCTTATGCGTATATATTTTTGTAACATTACGTTCTTTTTACCTATGTAATTGTACGTCTCATCATAATTTTAAAACTCTGTTAAATGTGCTGATGTCAGTGAATAATTTAATTTACTCTTTCAGAAACAGCCTTAAATGTTAAATTATTGATTTGAAGGATTCATAATATTCTTTGCAAAATAACTGTAATGATTGCATATTAACTCCTATACAGTTTTCAAATTTGTTACATATATTATTGGCTAAATGTACAACTGGTAAATATGTAGTTATTACAGAGTGCACGTAGAAAGGCTGTTTTTAAGCATTTTTATATAGACTTATTTGAAACTAACGAACGAACCGAAGAATCTATGTATTTACTTAATACTTCTTGTAAGGTCTTTATCTATGTGTTGAATTAATTACGACTTAAACTTAACTGTTATTATTTTTATGAAGGTAACCTTCATTAACAATTCAATTTTGTTTACTTTATTGTTTGTACTCTGAACAAAAGTGCTTTAAAATATATATATTTTTATCAACAGTCATATAACTAAGACGTTTCGAATGTCATTCTTTAGCCAGGAACCTTACCAGCTCGATTGCTATATAACATTCGCAGGCAAACTAATGCCTTGAGTTCATTCAAATATATACATGCCGATTACTTTTTTTTTAATGAACCGATTTTGATGAAACAAACTTTGAATGTTAAGTTGAGTTCAAACAAAGTAAATAGTGAAACTTTTAAGTAAATTGAATTTAGTAGGAATTTTTCAGTGCATCATATTTATTAGAAGTTGACTCGCTGCGTTGCCCATCTATACCACAGAATGATTTTTAATCTCGGATCTCCAATATATAATACTATTGACTCTGTATAATATATAATAATATTATATGTGCTATATTTAAATATTTTATAATTAACAATGCTAATTAATAAATGTAAATTAGCCATATATATTTAAATTATCTTATAATATATTTTTTATTTACGTTGTATTCCGCTTATACCCGGTTACCCTGGAACACTGGCGGAAGGAACCTGGCAACTTAGTGACACGTTTGTCCATCAAAATTTTCGGAGCATTGCGTTGAGTGGCTAAACCCGACGCCGCGCTTTCGCTTACCAGAGCAACGAAATGAAAATAATTCACTCCTTCGAATGGAAAACCAACCCACAACCGTCGTGCTTACAATCAATTCTAGGCCACTATGCCACGACGGCGTCCCCAAATTCTACAAATACAAACCTAAATAAATACACACTATACTTAATACACGAAGTCGATTTGATTCCACCATAATCCAAGNTATATATATATATATAGGGTGAAATGATATTAGCAAATAAATCATCCTCACTCGGTAAGCAGAGGGAACCTAAGATTAAAACTCCGTTCCTTACTTTCCGTCGAAATTTTCTTTACCTACATTCTAACCCAAAAAAAGCGCACATCCCCTTGAAAACTGCTCTTTTTGTAGCGTCAATCAAGTACTGCAGCAAGGCACTACGAAATTAATTAATAAGAATATAGAAAAAAACAATATAACATTTACAAGGATATAAAACAAGACTATTCGGTTTTTCTACTTTTCGCTATTGCTATTTTCGCTACCCGCGTTCTCGGTACCGAACTTTTCGTAAAGCACCAACAGTCATCGATCATCGATCTCCAATATTTCTGAAAGTCATAGTCTCAATACTCTGGGCAAGTTCAACTGTGTCTGTCGTTCTGTTGTATTTTTTAGTAACGGTAACTGTTTCATAATATTGTGGCTTCTAATCCGAACGGATAAACGATGGAATTCTTTGACGGAATTCAGTGCTGTTGTGGAGAGGAGTAATTTCAGGGGACGTAAAATAAGGCAGATACTCGAAATCGCTACATGCATTGATGGCTGGTCAAAAAGTTATACAAATTTTTCGATACATCCGGTCTCACAGACATACACGTTACCAATGACGGGTTAAATATTCTGTTGTCTTATTCACGTTGAATAAACATCTTTTAAATAAATAATATTATAAATATTTATTTTTTAGTTAAAATTTTATTTTGACCAGAGTAAATAATATAAAGTAATTTAAAAAAATAACTACATAATGCATCTCCAAGAATTCTAGGGTCTATATTAGCACATTGATTATCTGATAAAATAGAAACACCAATTCCAACAATAATAGTAATAAAATACATACAGTTTAAGAAGATAAAAGCCTTCTTCTTCTGAAACGCTTCCTTACTAGAATAGGTTCAATTATGTAAGCTAAAAGTATAAAGACAGTGTTTTTCACATTGAAATAAGGGTGAAATGATATTAGCAATATTTGAAAAATATATTCATAAAAACATTAAGAAAAATAAATCATCTTCACTATCGGTAAGCAGATGGAACCTAGTATTAAGACTCCGTTCCTCACTTCCCTTCGGATTTTTCTTATACGGACATGAAACGGCAGAAGAAGAATGAAAGAAACATGTTGCAGGGTAGCTAATGAAATCTACCATGAAGGGCACACAGAAGAAAAATCAGAGAAAAGCATGAAGACGAGCCTCCCGATGGGAATATGGTTGATGATAGTCACCATATTCTCTTTGGGAGGTCGTCCCGAGACAAAAGATGTATGTAGAGACCATAGCTTTATTGCGTTGTTCTTTTTGATTACTCTGCTTGGGTTAAAATTTCTGACAAAATTAAAGATCATGCTTTTAAAGTAAGTAAGTATTTCAAAATTACCAATAATGTGACCCGAAATACATATAAAGATGTACATGATAGAAATAATGAGACGTAACTTTGCTTGTGTTTTATAACGTATAACCATTATCTGTCCATTTCTAGGATTTTCGGAAGTGACCTTAGTAGAGTCGTTACGCATTTAATTAGATATAAAGAACAGCTTGGACATTGAAGCCTACCCTTGGATAGGAAACACTACATGAAACTCCCTTGCAACACGATAGATGCGGTACCTCCTTAGTGAATGCATGGAATGCTAGTGTATTTCATATCACAGATAGACACGAAAGTTAAAAAATGTTTGCCTTTTGCTCTGTAAGCTATAATTTTTTAGAATAAAGACCAGCAACGGCAAGTCGCCAGTGTCTGAGACCAGTTGTGGTGCAGGGACACAAAGTATGTCTGGTGTAGTCGTGTTGCAGGGACACAAGACGTCTGTAAACGCGACTGGTTCTGAGTTCGATCCCCACTCGAGGAAACCAAATATTTATTTAAATTAATACTGCCATTTCTTCGTTCTGGTGTCGAGGCAAGGAGGGGCGCTAAGATCCACCACTCAATACACAATGCCTAGAGAATTCGGCGTAAAATGTGGAACGGAGTGTCTTAACATTATGTTTCCCCTGCTTATCCTGCTGTATGCGGGATACAGCGTAAAGCTGTTTTTTTTACATATTTAGATTTATGTACATTATATTAAGACAATATACATAGTAGGTAAGTCTGTAGTCATATTTTTATTCCCTATAAAAAAAATAAAAAAAGACACGACTACACTTTTCCCCTCGAAACGTTAGAATAAAAGAAGGCAACAGTCTGTTGCAGACAAGTATTTAATAAAACAAAACGCGGTTTCGGACGGAAGCGAGCAACGATTGCTCACGCCACTGCACGTTACGCCAATCCATTGCGCCTGTTGTTTCATGTTCAATTCGTCAGCGATAGAAAATTGAAAAGGCTTGATTGGCTGCAGTTGGAGTCGGAATAAATCCGTTGGCTATACTCGGATAGTTTCAAAGGTACGTGAAACTTGTAAAATGAACGATTGCCACTTTAGATTTTTATTATGCCTATTTTCTTTGGAATCTATTCTCTCTATTTCTGAAGAATGAAGTGGTAGCGGAGAAATGATAAGTTAACAAATTATATTTTTTAATTAATATTAGTTCAATTGGACTACTAAAGCATAGTCAAAGTATATTTTCGACATCGCGATTTGAATGATGAAAGGTAACGACGCTACATTTCCTACAATGAAACTCGGAAAATAAACATATTTTCCATAAACGTAATTTGACACTGGATTAAACCATAGTTTTAGTATTGTACACTTTTAAGTTTAAATTATTAATAATTTAAACTTAAAAAAATACAACTAAAATTAGCAACTGCTACATTAATCGTTAAATATATCAAGAAATAAATAAAAGCATTAGATACAAAAGAGTTTATTATATGAGGCCACATGACAAAATTACTGTTACCTAGTAAAGAGACACAATAACGAACAATCCAGCTATCTATATATATGTAAATAAAATTTGGGTCTCGTGTATCGCGCTTTCTACACAAAGTCGTCTGCTGAGAAACTCAAACACGGTGCTCTACTAAATTAAGTTAGCAACTCTGAGCCATACCTTCCCATGTCACACTTCCCTGCTCCCTCTGCCGCACATAAACTTACTTACCCTCGTGGTATCTTGTAAACAGTGTTCATCTATGTAATAGTCCAAAAAAGTTCAGTGATTTTAGTTTTTATATAAATCTTTACTTTATTCATTGTTCCATTTCAATTTTATGTCCTCATGTAAATCAATATTCATCAATCTGTAAATCAATAATAAAATTCCAGAAAGTGAAAGAGACTACTCGGTCTAAGCAAATAGACGTAGGAAACGTGAATGAATTATAAAATCTAGTTAACTTTTAAATGGTGATATCATAAATAATATGAAGCCGTCGTGACGCAGGGGGTGTAACTGTAACGCGATCGTTGTGGGTTCATTCTCCACACGGGGGAATGAATTATTATTTATTAATATTTTCATTTCTTCGCTCTGACACCAAGGTAAAGAGTTCCGCCACTTAACACGCAATGCCTCAAGAATTCGGCGGAAAATGGAGAACGTGTCTCATGGTTCCCTCTGCCTACCCTGCTGTGTGCGGGATACAGCGTGAAGCTGGTTGTAATTTATAATTAATATCAAGCTATAAACTAGTACTTAAGTTGAAAACTTAGCAAGCTTTCATTTCAATCGACTGTGAAATTCAATTAATTATATTTTGAACTTTTACTTTGAGAACCACTCCTATACTGGACAATATTAATTGGCCGCGTAAATACTTAATTATGCTAAAGCTAATTGCTGACAAATAAATAATGTACTATTTACATAAATTAACTGATTTATCAGAGATATATTTTTCAGAGAGTAAAAAAAACATTTACTTTCTGTACATTCCGCTCAAATAATAAATATATATAATTAGAATATTGCAATCATTCTTGTTGTGTTTAATTCAACACCGTTTCAATGCTATGAGAAAAATGTTTATAAATTTACAGGAAATATTTAAAAACAGTTTTTGGAAAATTTTTATACGTTTTAAAATATTTTTAATACGAAAAAATAATCAGCTTCACGCTGTTTCCCATATGCAGCAGGATAGACGGAGCCTGGTGTTAAGACACTCCGCTTCCCACTTTCCGCCGATTTCTGGAGGCATTATGTATTGAGTGACTTTGAGTATTGTTCCTGCGCCACCACTGGACTCTAAACTAACAATTTATTTAATTATGTTTTTATATTATACTAATAATAATAGTTATGTTTTTGCCAGGAAGGATTATGCAGATATGTGAAAAAAGTATTAGATCTTAGTCACGAACTCAAAGATATATTATAACATAAAATATTTTTAATACACATACAAATAAAGTACATACATGGACCTTGAACATACAAACATACGAGTCCATACTCCATACACATTTTTTTCTCTCGCATTAGTGTGTGTGTGCTTAAAAATTTTTAAAAAACTGTCTAGCTATACTAAGCACATCAATTGATATTAAATAATATATATAAATTTTAGGAACAGTAAAAGTTTAGCTAATCACAGACATAAGGAATCATCGAATTTAACTTCCGAATATAAGCGTCATTTAAAACACATATTCTTTGTAAACAGATGATGACAGAAACAGAGATGATGAATAAAATAAAAAAAAAACTTATAATTCCCATATCGCCACTCCCAATTCGTCCTATTCATATATTGTCATGATAAAAATACAATAAAGTAAAGTAGCCGATAGAGAGACAATCACTGAAATAAAGTGAGCAGCTGTTGCAGAAATGTATAATCATATTTTCATTTATTTCATCCGAACAGATTATTGAAAAACAATACACTTAGTTTTTATTGTTACGTCGGCATAATAATACTCTTTTAACACATTTTTGTATTTATGTACAGTATATTTAGTATTATCCTTTGCTAAAATGTTAAAGTACTGTTCAAGAAAATAAATCTAAATTATTTAACTAAAATTCTTATTTAATTTTGAAAGATTTATTTGTATGCAAACAAGAAGATAGATAGATAGGTAGATAGATAGATTTGAGTACTTTTGGTACGCTGGTAGCCGTTACGCTTTAGCGTAAAGTGCTTTTATTCTAAATAAATTTAAGCTATACTTAATAAGTAAAAAATCGACAAAAAAGGTCAAGATATTATAAAAATATAAAACAAATTTATTAACTAAGGAACAATCTTTATTTGGCCAGTCGTAACACAGGGGCATAACGTGTGACTGTAAACGCGACAGGTTATGGGTTCGATTTTTACTTAATTAATATTTCCATTTTCTTCGCTCTGACTGACTGACTGACTGACCGATCGACTGACTGACCGACCGACTGACCGACCGACCTACCGACCGACCGACCGACTGACTGACTGACTGACTGACTGACAAAGTGATCTAAGATAAGGGTTGCTTTTTTCCTTAAACCTACGGAACCCCAAAAGTACTAACACGTGATGTACAAAAGTATATTATATACAGTTATGATTTATTATAAATAAAATACACTTTCATATTTAAACAGTATTATTTTAAATTACGCAAAATTTTGTAAACATATTTTTAAATGATATTATTTAAATTTAAAAATAAACGAATTAATCGCGTATATTTAGTATTCGCGTAAATATAATATTATTATATATTATACATTTATGGAAATTTAAATTTTTGAGGCATATACAAACTAGATTACGACTATGGCTTATCATAGATCGGTCAAACAAAGAGAAGCATCGGTGTAGGGTGAACGAACACATCTCAGATGTGAACAATAGACATGTATCGAAGTTAGCTGTATGTGATGTTTATAATATTAATACCAGAAATAGGCTTAAACTTAGTGCACCCGTAGCCAAGATTTGTAAAACCGGTATTGTTCGAATATAGGTAACATTGGCCTTGAAGAATACCGGTATTTTCATAATACAGGTATTGAATTTACCGATATACTCAGCGGGACCTTTATAATTACAGATAAAATACCGGTAATTATAAAGATTTTTTGCTTACTAGTGTAATATATGTTCAATTTGTAATTTCCAAAAATGACTTAAAATAATAAATTTAATGACTGTTGTCACCTTGACCTTTAATTTTTACACCATAAGTCGTCTTTTAAAAAAGTAAAAGACGACTTATGGTGTGAAAAGTATGGTGCGTAAAGTTTCATACTTGTTGTTTTGTTTATTTTATTTCCGACCCCGCGAGATTTTATTTATTTTATTGTGTGAAGATCTTAATTTTATTTACATACTCTTTCTGATGGCAACTGCGTCACAGCTCCCAGTCGATAATATGAAATAATTAATATTTTCCTTTTCCTCGCTCTAATAAAGATGTTAATTAGAGCGAGGAAAGCAAAGGTGAGGCCATTCGTGGCGGTCTAAGTGTAACACTTGATTTGTTCCTCCAAATGCGAGACAACGTGAAAAAAAGTATTTTAACATATAAATATAAGATTCATATGTGTATCTTAGAATCTGTTTATTGCAATTATACACTTGTAGATTTAAGTAATATTTTTTTTTCATTCTTGGAATTTAATAGAAAAACCGTTTAATAAGAGTATTTTCATTTCAATAGCAAATGAAATATTTAAAATAAATACTTAAATTTAGTATATTTGACAAATCTTTTCAACTGAAAACAAATAATGAATATTGGTATTGTTTTCAATATGGTTCATCTTTAATAAACAGTTAAGTACTTTACGTAACTATTTATTAAGTGTAAGTCTTAACACACTTCAGGTGCCGATGGACATTGCAATTTTGGAAGAAATCGCTTCGTCGCACGTCTGCACGTGTCCGCTTCTTTTCAGCTGGCATCCGCCTAATGTCCATTTATTGAGTTGTGAATTGAATCGGTCCTCTAGCTGATTATATAGTACATTACTATGAGCACGTTATCACATAGGTACCTTCAAAATTATGAAAAAATAAACATATTACGACACGTGGTATGCGAAAATATGGAGATGTATTTTAATAGTCAATATTACTATTCGTGTATTGTACATTCGTTTTGAAACCCAATATTATGTTTTCTGTATATTCGTGTTTATTCATAGCGAACGATGCTACCTCAACCTTCGTATACAGATTTATTGCACTTGAAATTTTCATTTTTGTTTCTCAGTAGTCAAAAGTTGAAAAAGCTTAATTGGCTTCGGCCAAAGCCGAACCAAATTAACTGGTTACCGATTCCACGTAGATTTCAAAGGCACATTAAGTTCACGCGTAAATGAATGATGTCCAACGGACCGGAGTCGATTTGCTTTTATATCGCAAACAGTACGATGTTTCTGCCTTATGATGCAATATCAAAGAATTATTCTTATTTTAATGACATTTTTACTATAGGTTTGATGTAAACTATTATCTGTACTTCTCCATCTATGGATATTATAATTATTTTGGACTATCATGGTTCAGTGGGACACCATCTGATGTATGCGGGTTTGACTCAATCTGATAAGACAAAACGCTAAAAGACAAAGCGTTAGATCCCGGTACTCACTAGGTTCTCTCTTACGAATCAGCTATACAAGAAAAAACTAAAGCAGCTTTTTATATATATATGTAATATTAACATTAAATCTTATACTCAATTCAGTTGACTTATCAAAATTTTCTATTATCTTGCTACCTCAACCTTGGTACACAGATTTATTACACTTGAAATTTTCATTTTTGTTTCTCAGTAGTCAAAAGTTGAAAAAGCTTAATTGGCTTCGGCCAAAACCGAACCAAATTAACTGGTCACCGATTCCACGTAGATTTCAAAGGCACGTTAAGTTCACGCGTAAATGAATGATGTCCAACGGACTGGAGTCGATTTGCTTTTATATCGCAAACAGTACGATGTTTCTGCCTTATGATGCAATGTCAAATAATTATTCTTATTTTAATGACATTTTTACTATAGGTTTAATGTAAACTATTATCTGTACTTTTCCATCCATGGATATTATAACTATTTTGGGCTATCATGGTTCAGTGGGACACCATCTGATGTTTGCGGGTTTGACTCAAGATAAGACAAAGCGTTAAAGCTAAAAGACAAAGCGTTAGGTCCCGGTACTCACTAGGTTCTCTCTTACGAATCAGCTATATAAGAAAAAACTAAACCAGCTTTTTATGTGTAATATTAACATTAAATTTAATACTCAATTCAGTTGACTTATCAAAATTTTCTATTATCTTGAAAGTAACGTAAACAAAGAATAACATGTAAAATAAACTGTTCAATCAGCATTTCATTTTTATACANTTATTTATCTATTTATTACTTTTTCTTTTTTTGTTCCATTCATTATAAAATATACATGTAAGTTACGGGAATTGATGCGAAGCACAAAAGAGGCGAAAGCTGTCTATACTCTATAGGCAGAGGCGAGATTTCGACAGTAATTTCCCGCGAGGCTACACCTTGTAACAGTATGTATCTTGAGTATAAGTTCAAAATAAATAAATAAATAAAATAAAATATGCATGGCAATATTTCATGTTTAAATATTTGATAATTCATCAAGTTACACTATATTCATCTCTTTGCTGTACCAGCTATTTTTGATAAATATAATTTTATATATTTTTTTAGTACTAGAAAATATATGTATGTATGTGAGAATGCCTTAAGCTTTATTTATTTTATTTCTCCATTGCGTTGCTTGAGACGCTCGTACAAATCCTCTTTGATACAAGTGGTATGTACTAACAAAATCCAGATGCAGGTGGCGGCTGAACAACACAATTCGGGAAAAATCACGTCGTCTTGGTACATTTTATGGCTTTCCTTTTCTCTGACACTTGATCAATGCAGTTGAGTTCAACTCTGAATACAATACAATGTAATAATAGTATAAAAATATTTTCACTATTACTATTATTTATTTAAAAACTAGCAAACAATAGTTGAGTGGATACAGTGAACTAAAGGTAAATATAATTTCAAATCTATTTAATACATATTTTACTCAAGTCAAAGGAGTTTCTTGCTTACAGTACAATTTTCAGATGAATTCGTTAAAGAAAAACCAAGTTGATTGCTTCTATTTCATGTTGTGGCTACCACAACGCTGCTTGCCATAACAATGTTATATTAATTTAAAATAATAGTTTCAGTCATAAAAAAGCATTCGTATTTTTTCATTTAAAATAAAATATTCGTTACATAAAATGACGCAGACGGAACCTAGTGTTCAGACACTCCGTTCCCCACTTTCTNGTATATCTTCTTGCCAGCGTGATGGCAATATGATTAAAATGACATTTACAACGCCATTTTCTTTTTAATAATGATATATTTTTAAAGATAAAAAACTCAACTAGTGTTTGGTTGTCATTGACTTCAGTTCTGTATTTTATTCGCTTTAAAAAATTTTTCAAAGAGTCAAACCAATGATAATTGGATGGCGCTAGGTAATCCCTAGAGTGTGGTGGGTGTGACAATATTTCCCACCTTACCTCTGCAGTTTACTGACGAGTCACCAAAGCAGCATGTGATCTGGCATTACGATGTTACAGTATGAAATAAGAGCCATTCGTGGCGCAGAGGTTATGGGTTCGATTCCCATTTGAGAACATGAAATATATATTTACATTTCCTCGTTCTGATAACGAGGCAAAGGTTGAGACAGAATTCGGCGGACAGTGGGGAACGGAATTGTCTTAATGTACTGAGATCTACACGTTTGGACAGAACTTTTCGGTGGCATCACTGTCCATAACGGTGATATATTCATACAGTTACTGAAAGTTTAGATTTATTCTAAACTTTATATTGACCTTAAAATATGTATATTTTTTAAGTTTATAATAAAGTATTAAAATAAATATTCATGGACTACTATCAGAAAACAATAAGAAAATAATCAAAAGACTTTGGGGCGGACAGTGTCAATGTTTGCCGCATTACTGCAATACTGTGGAGCAGATGCACTGTGCCTCGTTCCATTGTTACTTGCCAAACTACTAGTAGCATTCACTGTTTTATATACGATTTAACAATTTTCACTATTTATCGGAGTAAGCTAGCGAACTTATCAAAAGTGTAGCAATCCTATACAGTATAATTAAAAATTATAAATTGTTGGGAATCATTTTCATACACACATAATATAATATATGAAATTTATGATATGGGTATTTGAAGGCCTACAGATAGAATGCATTGCAACAAATCCATTTATCTTTGTTTAAAATATGTTATAATAACGAAAAGTTATAATAAATTTTATAACTAAACAGTACTTACTCAACAAAACACAAACATATTACGAGAAAACTATGAAAATGAATGACAGGCACTATTGTAAGTATTTCATAACAACAATAAAGTAGAATATTCTGAGAATACTAAAATTGAACTGAAGGAATTGAAGTAATTAATACAGATTATCAATTAGTAACTCGCTTTATCATTAAGAGAATTAGAGAACAAAGCTCAAAAGAGAATTATAAATCTTAGTCACCGCTAAAGAAAATGTTTTTGTTATATTTTTTGTATCTGGATAAAGTAAGCCTTAAGGGCGAACTTTTTCATTTAGTCGACTCTTACATAAACAAAAGGTAGGAACTCAACACAACAAATATTTTTTAGAAAAGCTATAATGTTGCTTATTTATATTTTTTTTTCATCTGCACGCTGTGTCCCGCATATAGCGGGGTAGGCAGATGTAACCAAGTGTTAAGACTCTCTGTTCTCCACTTTCCGCGAATTCTCGTGGCATTGCGTTGTTGAATGGCGGAATTCAACGCCACGCATTTTGCCATGGTACCAAGTGAAGAAATGAAAATATTAATTTATTCCCTCGAGTGGGAACCGAATCCACAACCCTTATAGTCACACGCTTGGGTCCCTGTGCTACGACGGCTTCTTAAATAAGAAAATAAAGTAAATAATAATACATTATATTCAAGAACTAAATTAGGGTTATTT
>JAAIXJ010000921.1:0-18309 GCA_013403705.1 Heliconius hermathena | reverse complement strand
GAGGTGTGACTGTAAAACCGACTGGTTGTGGGTTCGATCCCCACTCGAGGAGATGAAATATTTACTTAAATTTATATTTCCAATTCTTCGCTCTGGTGTCGAGGCAAAGCGCGGCGTGGAGTTCTGCTACTCAACACGCAATGCCTACAGAATCCGGCAGAAAGTGGGGAACGGAGTGTCTGAACACTAGGTTCCGTCTGCCTACCCTGCTGTGTGCGGGATAAAGCGTGAAGCTGATTTATGTTATTTTTATTTTATGTAACGAATATTTTATTTTAAATGAAAAAATACGAATGCTTTTTTATGACTGAAACTATTTTTTAAATTAATATAACATTGTTGTGGCAAGCAGCGTTGTGGTAGCCACAACATGAAATAGAAGCAATCAACTTGGTTTTTCTTTAACGAATTCATCTGAAAATCGTACTATAAGCAAGAAACTCCTTTGACTTGAGTAAAATATGTATTAAATAGATATAATATTTGAAATTATATTTATCTTTAGTTCACTGTACCCACTCAACTACTGTTCTAAAATACAATATATCGTTTTTAAATAAATAATAATAATATAATAGAAAAATATGATTATACTATTATTACGTTTTATTGTATCCAGAGTTGAATCCAACTGCATTAATCAAGTGTCAGAGTGAAGGAAAGCCATAAAATGTACAAAGACGACGTGATTTGTTCCCGAATTGTGTTGTTCTGCCGCCACCTGCATCTGGATTTTGTTAGTACATACCACTTCTATCAGAGAGGATTTGTACGAGCGCCTCAAGCAACTCAATGGAGAAATAAAATAAATAAAGCTTAAGGCATTCTTACATACATATATATATATATATATTCTAGTACTAAAAAAATACATAAAATTATATTTATCAATACAGCGTGAAGCTGAAAAAAAAATCTAATATTTGTTAGACCGTAGCGTTTGGCGCTCCGTTATCTCTGACTACCCCGCAAGGGATAAAGCGTGAAGCTAAGTTAAGTTAAATTTAAGTTAAGTTTATTTGTCAGAGATATTATGATTTTGATGAGTGTGTATTTTTATTTAATTATATCGAAATAGACAATGTTTCATCAAATGAAATACATACTACGGTAGTTTATTCTGTTGAATATGGTGCGACGGGTAACTGACAGACCACAGTAAGTTTCGTTTGAAATTGTAATATACCTTACACATGCTTTCAGTTACGATATCGACTACGAGATACAAGAGATGTCTAAGCTGACCTATTGTAGTAAAACGGCCAACTTCGCAACCCATAATATATGATTGAAATTTATAAAAACAAAAAGAATATTAACATATCCTAACATACAAGTTAATTTATTTGTACCTTTATCAAAACAGATGTTGATATAGTTACGCCTTAAAATATATATCACTTGCTTATTTTATTTTTAAAGGGAGTCAAATGATCTTTTGACCTTTGTTGTTAGCCACATAGGAAGTCACATGAATTATGGATAACTTATCGTTTAATATTTTACAATACGTAAATCTTTCCCACACCGTGAGCCTTATTCTGATTCAGAAGATATTTTGTTTGCATAATAAAGCAAAAAAAAAACGCTAAAATTTACGTCTCCCGTGTTGGATTGAAAAGATAAGTGCAAAGTGATCAAACCGCAAACGACAAATAATTATACAAACATAGCATGTATATTCTTCTGAATGTTAACAAAATTATTTAATTATGTTAAAATAAATTTAAACAGTTATATATGAACACTTTTCAATTAGAGTTTATGTGAGCGTATTGATGAAACGTTTTCATCGGTTATTTAATTTTACGTTCGGGGAGTCTCAATCAGGTCCGCATTCTGACCAATCATTCAATCAACATGCCGTAATTAATGGTTATCGAATAACGCCTCTAATTGCGCCATTCGAATGTATAATTAGGTATTTTTATAAGTAAAGCAAAATGTTTTTTATTTTATTTATCAAAGTAGATTTTTGTTATTTCTATCTTTTTTTTCTAAGACATATCTAAAATTGTTTACTTCTTCATCATTGAATATTGTAAAAATAAATATATTCAGTATAATTTTAATTTATAATGATTTATAGTATACAAATTAATACTACTAATAATAACATGTAAGAATTGGTAGTTCATAAACAGGAAAGATTTTTAAAATTTGTAGAATACACTTTAAGTCTTTCCGTGATTAGAATTTAATACTCGGTGATTAATTTAACGTGGAGAAAATAAACGAAGAGATCAAAACTCGAACGCTTAAAATGTTTGCGTTGTCCTTTCGAAATTAATATTCATATTCTGTCGGCAGTATAAAAGATTCTTGAATTTGTATGTTCTTTAATATTTAAATTTTAATACTTATAGCAGGTAGAGATCAAAACTGGAACGCTTAAAATGTTTGCGTTGTCCTTTCGGAATTAATATTCAAATTCTGTCGGCGGTATAAAAGATTCTTGAATTTCTATGTTCTTTAATATTTAAATTTTAATATTTATAGCAGGGTAGGCAGAGGGAACCTAGTGTTAAGACGTTCCGTTCCCCATTTTCTATTTCAAGATATTCAGGGTTCTATTACTTACTTTATTAGAGCGATTAAATGAAAATGTTGAGTATAATTTCCCCGAATGGGAGTTGAACCCACAACCGTCGCGTTTACAGTCACACATTATGCAGTTGCACCATGACTCAATCAAAATTTACAATTTTACTAATAATTATCCAGGTTGTATTACGTATTGTTTATTACACTAAATAAAAAACACAGCAAGGTTTAAAATATGTGATATACGTTTACCTGATTGCACACTAGAAACTCTCCATGAATTGAATTACATCCTTAACCAAAGTGTGTCGTGTGTCTATGTCGATCCAAAAATAATTTATCCCATATCTGACCACGGGAGCAGCCCCTCCAAGAAGAGCTAAGCGATGGGCAAGGTCATAGTGGTCAATTTTGCAAATTCAAAACTCGTCTCTAATCACTACTATATTGGTTAAAGAATTTTCAAAATGGTTCCTCGTTACGTGGGCTTATTTGTTTAACAAGAACAACATTTATTTAACATATAGTTGGAAGAAGACAAGAGACTACATATTAATACTACGTTAGAATCGAAATTGCACCCCTAGCTACACTTTTACCAAGATATAGAGCTTGTGAAGTAGTGTTTGTTGACAGAGCTATAGTTAGAAACTTGACTCTACATGAGATGTGATAACTTTATGACAGTGCCAGCCATCGTCTTTAATGGGACCTTTTTTCAGCTTTATATATAAGCGGGATGAGAGAATCAAGTGTCAAAGTTCTTCCTTAACCAAAGTGCAATGTCGTGTGTCTATGTCGATCCGAAAATAATTTATCCCATATCTGACCACGGGAGCGGCACCTCCAAGAAGAGGTCAATTTTCCTAATTCGAAACTCGTCTCTAATCACTATATTAGTTAAAGAATTTTCAAAACAGTTCCTTCTTACGTGGGCTTATTTATTTAACAAGAACAACATTTATGTAACATATAGTTGGCAGAAGACAGGAGACTACACATTAATGCTATGTTAGAATCGAAATTGCACCCCTAGCTACACTTTTACCAAGATATAGAGCTTGTGAAGTAGTGTTTGTTCACAGAGCTAGGGCGTATAAAGTTAGAAACTTGACTCTACATGAGATGTGATAACTTTATGACAGTGCGAGCCATCGTCTTTAATGGGACCTTTTTTCAGTTTCATATATAAGCGGGATGAGAGAATCAAGTATCAAAGTTCTTGATTCTCCTCCTTTTGCCCGAACTCGAGTAACCAAGTTGAATAAAATGAAAAGGAAATCAATTACTCCTCCCTCCAAGAGGGATTCCGAAACACCTCGTTTAGACGATGTCCAATTTCGGCACGATAGCCTCTATCAAATCATATCTATTATAATTAAACTTTAAATTACAATCTATTTAATTATGTAATTGAGTCAGATCTTAATAGAATATACAGGGTGGAAGAGGCAGCGCTCCATTTTCATTTAATGTGGTGCTGACACTTCCACCCTGTATAATGCAAGCACCCACGACTACGCTCACGTCCGCTGACGCAAAGACCCACGCACACCATTATGATATATTAACCAGTAACTCCATATATAAATATGGAATTCATTTTAGAAATTCATGTTTTACTTTATAGATATATTTTACTAAGTATTAATCTGTTTTTGATTCATATAAATATTATATTATACAAAACAATGTTTTTTAGTAAATGTATTATATTATATAAAAAAAAATTACGCAACCCTAACCCACGGAAAGAACAACACTTAAAAACACCAAAAAATAAAAAAGAGCTTCTTAATTTTTATCTTCACAATAGCTTATCGAATTCTTTACTGAATTGAATTTAGATAAAATTTTGAGCTTTCGTCGGAAACCCTAGTTAGTTAGTGTGACGAGGTGAAGCCGGAAAGGGGTTGTTAACGAGATCGGTATGACGTTGTGCAGTCTCTACGCGTTCAAGTGCTAAAGTGTCTAACTGTTATATCTACAGCAAAGGCTGCTTGAAACTTTAAAAAGCGTTAACTCCGCAATTATTTGACTTCTTTTAGTTACACTGTGCCGTCGAATAAAGTAAATATTTTTTGTTTTATTTAGTTTATTTGTGTTATAGATTTACTAAAATTTTAAATAATAATATTATTGTAGTTCATGTAAAAAATATTAAACGAACTACATTTATACAGCGTCTGACTGTAAATATAATAGTTATGGGTTTGATCCCTCTCGAGGAAAATAATTATTTTCATTATCCACCCAACAAGCAATAGTTAAAAAATTTGAGTATCTTAAGTCCTAACCCTCTGCCAATTTTGGGAAAAAGCGTGAAATTGTTATATATATATTTATATATATTTTTTCGCGGGTAGACACGAAAGTGCATACACGTCTTTTTAATNATGGTTAAAATTTTCCATTTATTTGTTGAATAATTTTGATATACTTAAATATTATTTTCCTATCTTTAAGACACTTGTCCTATAGATGTCGGCGTATGTTATATTACTACTTTACCTTTCTTTCTTCTTATCGGAACGGGATAACGATAAAATTTTATTGTAAGTAGCTTGTTAATAGAGCTATTACAATTATTTGTACGAAAAAATAAATTTACTCTGTCCCAAATATGAAAATAATTTGTCGGCTTTATCAAATTTGTTTATAAAAAATATATCTTTATCAATTTGTTCTCAACAAAATAGAAGAGATATTAAGAAAAATAACAGAAAGTAACTAAAAAGGGTCCATGATGAAATATATTTAAAAAAATAAAATCACAAATTGTAAGATCACAATCGGAAATTTGATCTCCTTTATTGCAGTTGAGTCGTTCTCTGCTATTTGTTTGATATTCAACTCTTCTAAAGCAAAATATAAGTCGACTTTGCGAATGAGAACCGTTCAGTTACTGAATATGATTTCACTTTAGAAGCTTTTTCTTCATAAACTGACTCAATACATTTTAACTCGCCCAAAAAATTACAAATATTTTTTACAATGTTTAGACTTCATTTTAAGCTCATTGCCTTGCAAATATATATAAATATATATATAACAATTTCACGCTTTTTCCCAAAATTGGCAGAGGGTTAGGACTTAAGATACTCTAATTTTTTAACTATTGCTTGTTGGGTGGATAATGAAAATAATTAATTTTCTCGAGAGGGATCAAACTCATAACTATTATTTTTACTGGAATACAATTTTTGTTATTTTGTACTGGAATACAATTTTTGTTACAGTTTTTTATCAATATGTTCAAAATTTTTCAACAATGGTTTCTATTGTTATTATATTGAAGGATACATATTGTTGCTAGTATGTCTGTTAAAAAAGAGTAAAAAATGTGTACTATGATGTGCCGCAGGGAGCTTTCCGATTTTTGAGATTGTATGTTTATTCTCCGTAGCTGAATTGTTTTGTAGTGGAACCACGATTATTGTTACACTAGTAAAAAACATGACTGGAACTACACTTCAATATACACGACCCAATATAGCCACATGTCTATTTATTATTTTTTAAATGTTTCCTTACTACTCTTGCGACCTCCCAGCCTTTCGGGCTCAATGGTTGCTGATGCGAATATATGCATGTTATTATATTACTGAACCATATACTTATCTAAAGGACCATAATTACCTTTTATAAATCTTGTATCGTGTGGAATGATTGGGAAGAATGAGACATAAATTAGACTTAAACCGTTTTCTTAAAAAAATTAAGACTTATTATTGATCAAAGTTCTTAGGATATGTGTGTAGATATAAACAAAAATAGTCCAAAAATGAATTCGTTAAGTTTAGGTTTAAGTTTTTCGAGTACCTATTGACAAAAAATAACAAAATTGTAGGAAACGATATTCAGACAAAGGCGTAACTTTTATTTGGTAATACCCAAGAGCAATTTTTACTTTGTTTACAAATAACTTGGCTTTGAAGTTGAAAAGGAAAATCTTTTTGAAAGAGAGGTAAATCGATTTATGCTAAAAAGATAGCGCTTTTTGTATGTAAATTCATGTTGATTTCACAAAGATTGAAATTGTTGGTGAAGTTACGAAAATTCGTTACTCACACATCATAAATATATTGCATTCACTGTAGCGGTCCCATAAAAGGATGTGTAATCACAATAGTGAAACAGGATTGTTTTTGTAAAAATTGTTTAATTTATTGGTAGTTTATAAACCAACAACAAGTGATACATTTTATGTTACCACCACCTAATCCGCTAAAATTTTACGAAGACCAATAAATACATATATATAAGTTATAATTATAAATCTTCGTTCTATTAAATTGAAATTGGGTTCACTACTAATATGTCATGTTGGATATGACTCAAGGTCATAAGTACTAAATATATGTTCCCTTGCTCCAAGTGCAAATCAGGATGACACGTATTTGTAAAAAAAACATCAATATTATGTCATAAATATTATTATTTACGCTGTATCCCTCATATAGCTGGTTAGGCAGAGGCAACATAGTGTTAATACACTCCATTCCGTGCCGTTTCCGTCGGTCTTTTTCTAGCGTAGTATTAACTATTTCAATTTTTTAACATAACTTTCTTATTTTAAATTCAAATTAAGTGCTAAATTGAAATAAAAATACTCTTATTAAACGGTTTATTTTTTAAATTCCATTGACGAAAAAAGTATTTACTACTTGAGATTTACAAGTGCTTTAATGAGGCGTAACAAAATATTTGCAAGATTGCAGGTTGTGGGTTTAATTTCCATTTGAGGAAATGAAATAGTAATTATTTTATTTCCTCGCTCTAGTAACAAAGCAAAGAGCGGCGTTCAGTTTTCCCAATCAACAATGACGGAACGGACGGACGGAAATGTCATAACGTAAAGTATCTCAAGTAATACATTTTTACTATCACAACAAAACAAAATTCTTCTTTAACTTACGATAATGTAATCCAAGGTACTTAAACAGTCATATTTATAGCCTTTATAAGTACACTACAAGAATACTTTCGTGATTTTGCGGTACAAATTATACGCTAAAAAAATGAAACCGCGTCCCTCGCTAAAATCAATCACTCAATTGCAGATGTCTACTAAATTAACGAAATATGGAGTGTTTAACTCTTCTCTTCCAATCCCCCACAAAGTGGTTAAAAATATGGTATTGTTTTCTTTTAACAAGTTCAATTTCCAGAGTAAAAAGAAATTGAGTTTCAGGTGTCGTAGGTACAGTGCAATTCTGGAACAAATCGCCTGCATGTACTGCCACTACTACTTCCTTCTCGATTGATGGTTGACTAANTTTTGCTTTAGAAGAGTTGAATATCAAACAAATAGCAGAGAACGACTCAACTGCAACAAAGGAGATCAAATTTCCGATTGTGATCTTACAATTTGTGATTTTATTTTTTTCAATAATATTTGATCATGGATCCTTTTTAATTAATTAAATTAATTAAAAAATCAACAAATAAATGGAAAATTTCAATAACAACAATAAATGGAAAAGGAGGCTCTGTTCTTTTATTAACATAACAGTAATACAAAGAATAAAAACAATAACCTGATTATGCGATTTATAATATAAGTAAGAGTATACCAGTATTCCATACTTATCAAAATGCTGATTGCATACAATCATCATTTTCTATAGAATAACCTCATTATTCAAATTATTTGAGAGATGTGAACATTTCATATAAAGTGTTATTACTCATTTCTTTACGTTTACTGTTTTTGCATTGAAGTATTCTGGCATGTATATAAAAAGCAGTACATAACTCATGTTGACGTTATATTCTAATTAGTTTTGTTTTTTCAAGAGTCTAGCTTTAAGACGCCCGCGTATCTTAGCTTTCTTAATATAAATTCACATTTTTGTACATAATACATAGAACGTGTATTATAGCAATTATTCATTATTATATCTTTTACTGAATTTTGACTAGAAAATTTTTGTTCTTGACATCTCTGTTATAGTTGATAACTTACCTTTATTGATAAAAAAATGTAACAAAAATTATTCCATACAATTTTTGTTACATTTTTTTATCAATATTTACAATTTTTTTTAACAATGGTTTCTATTATTAATATACTGAAGTGTACATATCGTTGCTAGTATGTCTGTTAACAAAGAGTAAAAAATGCGTACTATGATGTGCCGCAGGGAGCTTTCCGATTTTTGAGATTGTATGTTTATTCTCCGTGGCTGAATTGTTTTGTAGTGGAACCACGATTTTTGTTATAGATACTAGTAAAAAACATGACTGGAACTACACTTCAATATACACGACCCAATATAGCCACATGTCTATTTATTATTTTTTAAATGTTTCCTTACTACTCTTGCCAACCTTTACCTTTCCCAACCTTTCGGTTTCAATGGTTGCTGATACGAATATATGCATGTTATTATTTTATTGAACCATATGTCTTAACGAACCAGTTATCTCAAGGACCATAATTAGCTCAAAGAGAAAAAATCATATTTTTCTGGATTACCTTTTACAATTGTTGCGTGTTGTGGAATGAATGGGAAGAATGAGACATAAATTAGACTAAAGCCGTTATCTTAAAAAAATTAAAAGTTATTATTGATTAAATTATAATACTTAGGAAATGGGTGTAGGTATAAATAAAAAAAGTCCAAAAATGACTTCGTTAAGTTTAGGTTTAAATTTTTCGAGTACCTATTGACAAAAAAATAAAATTGTAGGAAACGATATTCAGACAAAGGCGTAACTTTTATTTGGTAATACCCAAGAGCAATTTTTACTTTGTTTACAAATAACTCGGCTTTGAAGTTGAAAAGGAAAATCTTTTTGAAAGAGAGGTAAATCGATTTATGCTAAAAAGATAGCGCTTTTTGTATGTAAATTCATGTTGATTTCACAAAGATTGAAATTGTTGGTATCGTGAAGTTACAAAAATTCGTTACTCACACATCATAAATATATCGCATTCACTGTAGCGGTCCCATAAAAGGATGTGTAATCACAATAGTGAAACAGGATTGTTTTTGTAAAAGTTGTTTAATTTATTGATAGTTTATAAACCGAGAACAAGTGATATATTTTATGTTATCATCACCTAATCCGCTAAAATTTTACGAAAAGCAATAAATACATTTAGGTTATAATTATAAATCTTCGTTCTATTAAATTGAAATTGGGTTCACAACTAATATGTCATGTTGGATATGACTCAAGTTCATAAGTACTAAATATATATGTTCCCTTGCTCCAAGTGCAAATCAGGATGACACGTATTTGTAAAAAAACATCAATATTATGTTATAAATATTATTATTTACGCTGTATCCCTCATATAGCTGCTTAGGCAGAGGCAACATAGTGTTAATACACTCCGTTCCGTGCCGTTTCCGTCGACTTTTTCTAGCTTTCGATTTTTTAACATAACTTTCTTATTTTAAATTCAAATTAAGTGGTAAATTATAATAACAGTGTTTATTATTACTAAAAGATTTTCTCGGAATCGTCTAGCATTATAATAACATTATTTATTATTACTAAAAGATTTTCTCAGAATCGTCTAGCTGCAGACTGATTTTCTAGAAACTTACAATAAAACGGAACTGTTAACGCGAAGCGAAATTACTCTTGAAGTAAAATTTAAATAGTGATACAGTCTTGTCTATTGAGAAATAATTAAAATTTCTTATTTAGAAAACGTATAAAAATTTGAACGTAGCGGGTATCGAATCCGCGCCTCCTGGAAACCGACCAGGCGCTCTGACCACTAAGCCATACGTTCTCATCAAGCTACGCCGAAATTTTTATACGCTTGTTACAACTTATTTATGTTGTTAGCATCTCTGTAGGGAGATTTTTACATATTTCCGCTACCCAAAGATAATTACTAAGAATTATCGTTTGGCAAGAGAGAATGCTGTTTATTAAATATTTTTAAAGTGTTATTCCATACATAGGAAAAAATATTTATTTAGAAAACATATAAAAAATTGAACGTAGCGGGAGTTAAACCAGGCCCAGAATGACCTGGTCGGTTTCCGGGGGGCGCGGTTTATTAGTTAGTTAACTACAAGGCAAAAAACTAATAAAAACAAGATTCAATATGTATTAATAAGTGGGGTTGGTTGGCAATTCATCCAATGTTATTAAAGTTACATAAAGTTGTAAAGTAATTTCGACGTATTTTATTTGAATGGAAGAATTCGTCGCCGGAGGGGTCCCAGGTTCGGTCAGATAAAGTGTTCTCAAATATAAAGTTTCAATTGCCCGACGTTCGGACGCGTGCGGCGCATTCTTAAACGAAAGCTCCCTTTGAATCAGGGTTAGCTCGCACTTTTCTTCCTATCATTAGCTCGTATACAATTTTATTAAACTTTTTAAAAATATGAGCTGCTATAGCTGGTGAATATTTATAAGGTTTATTAGTTTTTTTTAAGATAACGTTATTTATTTGTTATGTATTTTTAAAAGTATGATTAAAACTAAAAGAGATGAAGGGTTTTTTGTGCAATTAAAAAATATATTTATCAATCAGATAAATGGATATCATTACTTTGAAAAAAGAATCTAATTATATTATAATAAAAAACAACATAATTTACCAAATTTCATTTATCAATAACACAAAGAAATAACAGCATCAAAACTTACCACAATTAGTTAGTATAAATATTACAAATCATTGCTATTGTCAGTCCTATGATATAATAAAATATATTTTTTTATATTGGTATATATACTCCAACTTCCCATCGTTAATTATATCTTCTTGCCAGCGTGATGGCAATATGATTAAAAATGGCATTTACTATGCCATATTGTTTCTAATAATGATATATTTTTAGAGAAAAAAAGGCAACTAGTGTTTGGTTGTCATTGACTTCAGCTGTGTATTTTATTCCCTGTAAAAACGTTTTCAAGGAGTCAAACAAGTGATAATCAGATGGTGCTAGGTACTACCCAGAGTATGGTGGGTGTGACAAAATATCCCAGCTTACCTCTGCAGTTTTCTGATGCATCGCTAAAGCAAGATGTTGTCTGACATTTCGATGTTACAGTATGAAATAAGAGCCATTCGTGGCGCAGGGGCATAAGCGTTCGACTGTAAACGCGACAGGTTATGGGTTCAATTCCCACTCGAGGAAACGAAATATTTAATATTTTCATTTCCTAGTTCTCGTAACGAGGCAAAACGCGACGTTGAATTCCGCCGTTGAGTCAGAATTCGGCGGAAAATGGGAAACGGAATTGTCTTAATGGAAACGGAGTGTCTTAACACTAGGTTTCGAGGTTATAACGATCCATACCAGAACTAAAATGTGTAAGTAAATAATATAATTTAATTCAAAATAATAATAATTTATAAAAAAATATTATAAATATAATTTATAACATTATTTAATTTATAGATTACGATAAATACAATCTTGTAAATAATAGTTTAGTTCAGTTCTTTAATTACGCGTTTCGTACACAAATAATATTAAAGTGACGTAATATACCGTATGTAAAACACGCAGATATAAAATATATTTATTAAAAATAATTTAATAATTATAAGTAATCCATGTGTATTATAATTTTAAATAAATAATAACATTATTAATATTTTAATTACTATAAAATATCATGTTGGCTAAATAAGCTACTGTCAACGTCAAAGTCAAGAGAAAAAGGAAAGAAAGAGAGTGGAGATGGCGGACGCGTCTGAAGAAGGATGGATGTTAAAAATGTTTAGAGAAGTTTTAATTTATAATTAATATATATTTAGTTATATTTAAAATTGCGTGTGAGATTATGTCTTCACTTGTGATATAAGTATTCGAAGCTACTAAGATAAGTTATAAGTGTAATTTTCATTATTTACGATTGTTTGTTTTGGAATACTTCGTCGGTAACTTTTTAATATATTATTATTAAAATAAAGAAGAGTGATATTAATGCATATAATGCCGTCAATATCCAGAGATAAATATTATTTATTTAGAAAATGGAAATAAATACATGAAGATGTTTTATGAGGTATGTAAAATTACAATTATATTAATGTACGCAGAATGCCTGCCGCCATCTTTGTTAGTTACGTGTATGTGAATTGTGAAATGAGAGTTAAACATATCCTAAAAAGGTAATCTGTCAATATATTTAATTAAATATCATAAAGATATTAGACAGTTTTTACGATTTATACAACTGTTCGAGTTCATTGACCCCATGTTTTACTATCTCTATATATAATAAGACACACTTATAATATATATCCGGGCGTCACTGGTGCTGACATATTTGGTATAAGCGAATTGCTTTAGTAGTGTTGGATTCTGCTGTTGAGTTTCTTCCACCAGTTCTTCTCAGCACTGAGATTCTTTACTGAACTTGAAATATTTGTTATCAATGTGTTTGAAACAAAGTGCCACAATCGGCAAAACTTTTCAGAACCATCATTGTTTTTAAGGTGATATATTCATCTAGTTTGTGATACTCGTAGTTTAGATTTATTCTAATCTTTATTCACCTTACAAGATATATGGGATACAGCGTGAAGCTAATTTAATTTTTAATTTTTATTTATTAAAGTTTATAATAAAATATTATAATAAATATTCATGGACTACCATCAGAAAACTATAAGAAAAGAATCCATTGCCTTGTTGCATTGTTACTTGCCAAACTACTCGTAGCATTCACTGTTTTATATCCGATTTAACAATTTTTATTATTTATCGAAGTAACCCAGTGAATTTAGCAAAAGTAAAACAATATCCTACACAGTGTAATTGAAAATTATATATTGTTGGGAATCATGTTCAAATACACATACATGAAAATTATGTTATGGGTATTTGAATTTCAACAAATTCATTTATCTTTATTTAAAACTTTTTTTTTACTCTAAAAAACACAAACAGGAGATAATTGTAAAAATTAATGATAGGCAGTATTGTAAGTATTTCATAACAATAATAAAGTAGAATATTCTGAGAATACTAAAATTGAACTAAAGGAATTGAAGTAATTAATACAGATTATCAATTAGTAACTCGCTTTATCATTAAGAGAATTAGGCAACAAAGCTCAAAAGAGAATTATAAATCTTATTCACCGCTAAAGAAAATGTTTTTGTTATATTTTTTGTATCTGGATAAAGTACGCCTTAAGGGTCAACTTTTTCATTTAATCGACTCTTACATAAACAAAAGGTACAAGGTACTCAACACAAAAAAAGTTATTTAGCTTTTTATAACATTGCTTAATTATAAAATACTTTTTTTTCATCTTTACACTGTATCCCGCATATAGCGGGGTAGGCAGACGAAACCAAGTGTTAAGACACTCCGTTCTCCACTTTCCGCAAATTTTCGAGGCATTGCGTGTTGAATGGCGAAATTTAACGCCGCGCTTTTTGCCATGGCAACAAGCGGAAGAAATGAAAACATTAATTTATTACCTCGAGTAGGAATCAAAGTAACACGTTTGTGCCCCTGCACCACGACGCCTTCGTACGTAAGAAAATAAAATAAATACTAATACAATATATTCAAGGACTAAATCAGTGTTATTTCAAAAAGTCTACTAGGTAGGCATGTGTATCGTATGTAGCAGGTAAATTGCACTATATGTATATTATTAAATTACTTTTGATGGAAATACCTTTATAAACATACAATCTAAACGAATTATTTTATTTTAAATAAAAAAAAAACACGAATGCGTTTTCTATGATTGTAACTATTAATAATTGATATGACATCGTTGTAGCAAGCAGCGTTGTGATAGCTACAACATGAACTAGAAGAAATCAACTTGGTTTTGCTTTATCGAATTCTGGAAATACTGTAAGCAAGAGACTCCTTTGACTTGAGTAAAATATATATTAAAGAAATATAACATTTGAAATTTTATTTATCTTTAGTTCACTGTACCCACTCAACTATTGTTCTAAAATACAATATATCGTTTTTAAATAAATAATAATAATATAATAGAAAAATATGATTATACTATTATTACGTTTTATTGTATTCAGAGTTGAATCCAAATGCATTAATCAAGTGTCAGAGTGAAGGAAAGCCGTAAACTGTATCAAGACGACGTGATTTGTTCCCGAATTGTGTTGTTCAGCCGCCACCTGCATCTGGATTTTGTTAGTACATACCACTTGTATCAAAGAGGATTTGTACGAGCGTCTCAAGCAACTCAATGGAGAAATAAAATAAATAAAGCTTAAGGCATTCTTACATACATACATATATTTTCTAGTACTAAAAAAATACATAAAATTATATTTATCAAAAATAGCTGGTACAGCAAAAAGATGAATACAGTGTAACTTGATGAATTATCAAATATTTAAACATGAAATACAAATAAAGATTTCCCCAATTGCCTCTGGGAAAACTTAGCATTTGCAACTGGAAGATTCATCTGTATGTGTAATTCAAAATATTTGCAGTATCGTGAGATAAAGGTGTAGCCTCGCGGGAAATTACTGTCGAAATCTCGCCTCTGCCTATAGAGTATAGACAGCTTTCGCCTCTTTTGTGCTTTGAATCAATTCCCGTAACTTATCTGCATATTTTATAATGCGAGGCGCAGTGACGTAGCGGTACTCGGGATTTTCCTGTAGGTATTTATATAAAAAAATAAAATGCTGATTCAACAATTTATTTTACATATTATTATTTGTTTGTGTTACTTTAACGACAATAAAAACTTTGATAAGCTAACGAAATTGGGGTTTTTGAGTCAATGTTAATATTAGGTACCTATACACATAGAAAAAACTGCTTTATAAATAGCTGTTTTTTTTTGTATAGCTGAATCATAAGAGAGAACCTAGTGAGTATCCGGAACCTAACGCTTTTATCAGATTGAGTCAAAACCGCAAACATCAAATGGTGTCCCACTGAGCCACGATAGCCTCTAATAATAATAACATCCATGGATGGAGAAGTACAGGTTATAGTTACAGTCAAACCTATAGTAAAATGTCATTAAAACAAGAATAATTATTTGATATTGCATCATAAGGCACAAATATCGTACTGTTTGCGATATAACAAGCAAATCGACTCCGGTCCGTTGGACATCATTCATTTACGCGTGAACTCAACGTGCCTTTGAAATCTACGTGGAATCGGTAACCAGTTAATTTGGTTTGGCTTTGACCGAAGCCAATTAAGCTTTTTCAACTTTTGACTACTGAGAAACAAAAATGAAAATTTCAAGTGCAATAAATCTGTGTACGAAGGTTGAGATAGCATAATATTGAGTTTCAAAACGA
The DNA here is from genome assembly GCA_013403705.1 of Heliconius hermathena. Taxonomy (NCBI): domain Eukaryota; kingdom Metazoa; phylum Arthropoda; class Insecta; order Lepidoptera; family Nymphalidae; genus Heliconius; species Heliconius hermathena. The sequence continues at coordinate 2,510 of JAAIXJ010000921.1, read as the reverse complement.
ATGTACAATACACGAATGGTAATATTGACTATTAAAATACATCTCCATGTGTTCATAAATCATATGTAACTCGTATTATGTTTATTTTTACATTATTTTGAACATATTTATATTTTCATAATCTTGAAGGTACCTATGTGATAAAACGCTCATAATAATAATGTATTATATAATATAACAGCTAGAGGACCGATTCAATTCACAACTCAATAAATGGACATTAGGCGGACGTCAGCTGAAAAGAAGTGGACACGTGCAGGCGTGCGACGAAGCGATTTCTTCCAAAATTGCAATGTCCGTCGCCACCTGAATCTGGAGTGTGTTAAGACTTACACTTAATAAACAGTTACGTAAAGTACTTAACTGTTCATTAAAGATGAACCATATTGAAAACAATACCAATATTCATTATTTGTTTTCAGTTGAAAAGATTTGTTAAATATATTAAATTTAAGTATTTATTTTAAATATTTCATTTGCTATTGAAATAAAAATACTCTTATTAAACGGTTTATTTTTTAAATTCCATTGACGAAAAAAGTATTTACTACTTGAGATTTACAAGTGCTTTAATGAGGCGTAACAAAATATTTGCAAGGTTGTGGGTTTAATTTCCATTTGAGGAAATGAAATAGTAATTATTTTATTTCCTCGCTCTAGTAACAAAGCAAAGAGCGGCGTTGAGTTTTGCCAATCAATACGCAATTCTACTCTAAGATTCTACTTCATTCTTTCTTCTGGAAAGTGGGGGACGGAAATGTCATAACGTAAAGTATCTCAAGTAATACATTTTTACTATCACAACAAAACAAAATTCTTCTTTAACCTACGATATTGCAATCCAAGGTACTTAAACAGTCATATTTATAGCCTTTGTAAGTACACTACAAGAATACTTTCGTGATTTTGCGGTACAAATTATACGCTAAAAAAATGAAACCGCGTCGCTCGCTAAAATCAATCACTCAATTGCAGATGTCTACTAAATTAACGAAATATGGAGTGTTTAACTCTTCTCTTCCAATCCCCCACAAAGTGGTTAAAAATATGGTATTGTTTTCTTTTAACAAGTTCAATTTCCAGAGTAAAAAGAATTTAAGTTTCAGGTGTCGTAGGTACAGTGCAATTCTGGAACAAATCGCCTGCCTGCACTGCCACTACTACTTCCTTCTCGATTGATGGTTGACTAATGTACCCACGTTGATAACTCCATTTCTATCGCTCTACAAACCAATTAATCTACTATGTAGCTTGTAATTAAGATTTCGCTTTGGCATGAAAATCAATGTTACCAAAAAAAGAAAATCAATGTAACGGTATTGTGATTTATATTTCAATTGATTTTTCGATTTTGTGAAATGAAATAGTAATTATTTTATTTCCTCGCTCTAGTGACAAAGCAAAGAGCGGCGTTCAGTTTTGCCAATCAACAATGACGGAACGGACGGACGGAAATGTCATAACGTAAAGTATCTCAAGTAATACATTTTTACTATCACAACAAAACAAAATTCTTCTTTAACTTACGATAATGTAATCCAAGGTACTTAAACAGTCGTATTTATAGTCGTTAAAAATTTAAAATCAACCACTCAATTGTAGATGTCTACTAAATTAACGAAATATGGAGTGTTTAACTCTTCTCTTCCAATCCCCCACAAACTGGTTAAAAATATCGTATTGTTTTCTTTTAACAAGTTCAATTTCCAGAGTAAAAAGAAAATGAGTTTCAGGTGTCGTAGGTACAGTGCAATTCTGGAACAAATCGCCTGCCTGCTCTGCCACTACTACTTCCTTCTCGATTGATGGTTGACTAATGTGCCCACGTTGATCACTCTATTTCTATCGCTCTACAAACCAATTAATCTATGTAGCTTGTAATTAAGATTTCGTTTTGGCATGAAAATCAATGTTACCAAAAGCAAATAAGCTTAGTTACAGTATTGTAATAGTATTGTAATAGTACTGTAATGGTATTGTGATTTAATATTTCAATTGATTTTTCGATTTTGAATTTGATTGTATTGAGCAAGTCGAGGCGCAGGAACATAAGCGTGTATCTGTGTACGCAGCAGTTTATGGGTTCGATTCCCATTTGGAAATTAAATATTTAATATTTTATACGCTCTATCCCGCATGTGGCAGGGTGCTACATGTGCGATACAGCGTGAAGGTGAAAAAAAATCTAATATTTGTCAGAGATATTATGATTTTGATGAGTGTGTATTTTTATTTAATTATATCAAAATAGACAATGTTTCATCAAATGAAACACATACTACGGTAGTCTATTCTGTTGAATATGGTGCGACGGGTAACTGACAGACCACAGTAAGTTTTGTTTGAAATTGTAATATACCATATACATGCTTTCAGTTACGATATCGACTACGAGATACAAGAGATGTCTAAGCTGACCTATTGTAGTAGAACGGCCAACTCCGCAACCCATAAAATATAATTGAAATTTGTAAAAACAAAAAGAATATTAACATATCCTAACATACAAG
>JAAIXJ010001898.1:552921-569080 GCA_013403705.1 Heliconius hermathena | reverse complement strand
AACGACTTTTCTACAGATTTATTATAAGTATAGATTATTGTTTCCTCGCTTTGATAACCACCAGTAGCAATGCCTCTAGAAATCAGCATTATATATAATGGGAACGGAGTGTCTTAGCATTGGGCTTCTAGGTTCCCTCTACCTGCCATGTTATATGCAAGTAGCTTACCTTGCTTATAATTCGATAAGAGGGTGCTGGAAATAAAAATCTAATAACTTTATAGTGTATCAAAAATAGCGGAGCACGGGTCCGCTAGTTTTCTTTGGCTTCGCCCGCTAGAGCTTGAGCTATATAAATATTTATTAAATATATTTATAAAATGATTTCAGTTTTCAATAGAATAGGAATATATATTATAATATATAATCAAAATAATCTGAAGAAGAAAAATAAGTAGACATAAGTAAGGGAAATATTTTTTTTTTATATTAGAGAAAATACTTGAGTAATTGAAATTAGCAAACAAAATAAGTAAAAGTAACTAAAATAAATCCTTAGTATTAAAATTAATAAACGCCGAAGATACAAATCGGTGGTCTGGTTACGCAACCCAACCATATTATTTCTAAAACTCACGAAACACTAAGAAATAAATGTATATCTCTAGGATATTCTCACAATGAACAGACTAGTTCTAGGCGGAGTTTAATATTTAACAATAGGACAGTCTTACTTACAAAAAAGACAAAAAATATTTCTAGCAATAACCTTCTGGACTTAATTTTATGAGAAAAATTTTAAAAAAGTCTATCTATCTAAACGAAGTAAGAGGCCGGTCGTGGTGCAGCGGCACGAGGTATACTGCAAAATCGACTGGTTGTGGGTTCGATCCCCACTCGAAACACGCAATGCCTCCAGAATTCAGCAGAAAGTGGGGAACGAAGTGTCTTAACACTAGGTTCCCTCTGCCTTCCCTGCTGTGTGCGGGATACAGCGTAAAGCAAAAAAAAAAAATCTAAACGAAATTCGTAAAAGTGATCTCCCATAAAAGGTGCCGTAATATTCCCATTAACTGATGCTATAATTAGCGAAGAAGCTTTTGGGTGAATTTTCCCTTCTACTCTTTCTTTATATTTCAATACGGTTTTATTTACAAAGAAATATTATATTCTGCTTTGAGATTACTTATTAAGAAATAAGTAAGCAATAGCATAAGACAATAAGAATAATATTGTTTGTTGGCGAAAATATATTGTTTTTTTTTTGCGAATATATCGTGTGTTATTTTTAAAGGAAGCGAAATTAACTTCTTATAAACGAAATATTAAATTGATAAATTTTGAATAAAAATATTTTTAGTAAGATAATTGAGAAAATCTGTAGATTTATTTATAATCTTTATATATCTAATGCGTGTTTACTCCGATATGCAAAGAAATGAAGAGAATTAGAGGCCGGAGCCAACCTACTATACTTAATAATATGGAAAACGTATACAAAATAAACTTAAATATTCTGATTGAGATTTTTTCTTCCTGCGTCTACCATTTATTAGCGAAATTAGCATCGGCATTCACCGTAGCAAACAGGGTTTGTTGCTGAGAAAAAAATCACTGTTTTAACAGCTGTAACGTGTAATTTATGACTCGCTATCTATGCAGATTTTGTTAGATATCCCGGCTATGAATTAGAGAAAATTCGAAAATTCGATAAAAAACATAAATTTCTGCCGAAAATGTATTTATATGGGTCTCTTTTGTGACAAATTTAGATTACAGCCTAACACCACTCCGTTTTATGAGAAATAGTGGCGGGTGGCACAAATGTGTGACTGCAAACGCAATTTTGCAGATTTGATTCCCATTCGCTAGAAAGAATTATTATTTATTAATATATTCATCTTCGCTTTGGTAACAAGGCAAATGTTTTACATTGTGTGTATGTATTAAATTCTTTCATATAGTTCGCATAAAAGATGAAAAGATACTTATCTTAGCAAATCTGACGAAAATTTCACGAATTTTAGAATTATCTTGAACGAATTTTAGAATGCTTTTCATTTTAAAAAGTATACAGTTCTTGGAATAAAGATTAGTGTAAATTAACAGTGAACTAAGTAGGAACTGAGAGCTCGAGTGTTCAGATACTATGGATGAGAGATCAAAGTACCATTGGGTTGTTACTGTAAATCTGCTGTTATGTATGTTTACAATGTAAAAAAATAATCAGATCAAATAGGCTATTTATAATTTAGAAAACGCCTACTTCATTTTGTTTTAGAGGGAATCTGGAAACCTAGAGTTAAGACACTTCCGTTCCCCACGATATTATTATTTCACAACAAAAATCTTCGAATGGTACAACTATAACGTTATTATTCAATTTAAGTCCTTCAACTGACTTACAGAGCTGTATTATTCCAGTCGACTGAGTATATGCGAAGTGACAGTTTAATCTTTTTATACCACGCACTTCCGTAAATCAATAAATTATTAAATAACCAATCTATTTTGTACTGGATTTTATATGGTTTCATATGTCTATCTGTCGCGGTAAGAGAAAATCAAGTAATGAGTCACTCCGTATCAAACTTTTCTCAATTAAAAAACTTAACTATGTGGCAAAACTTAGTCCAGCTACTAATTAGACTAACAAAAATATATGTAAAATATAAACTTTTTCAGGTGTCAGTTTATTAATATATAAAAGTAATATTAGTATTTTCACACTCAACAGGTAAATGTCCCAAAAATTAGATTTAAATTGGAGTTGGGAGTATTCTAATATTGGGTTAGGGAACTCAATGTTAGAATACTCCCAACCGATATTCTAACATTGTGAAAAAGCCTACCTTTGTAACTAAAACATTTTTTAAATATTTCGCATGTACTTGTAAATGTTAGCCAACATACCCATGTTCTTATGCAAAGTTGGTAACTTGTTGGCAGCGTGTTTATTTATTAAGCTTAAGTTTGATCTTTGTTGGAAACTCGTGTACTAAAAGGCAAAATATGTTAAAAACAAAGTACATGGTTAAAAGTGCATATACTCGTATTATGTAGCTTCGTGTATTTTCTTTACTTGTAAATTAAAAATTAAATTTTACTTGTATTTTATTTATATTCATAGAGGAATTTCTTAATGCATAAAGAAACATTTTTTTATTACTTTTTATATTTTCTATTAGTTTTACTATTAATTTAACATTTTGACCTAATTAAGAAAGAAAACGTCAATATGACAAATACATTTTGTCTATAATATTCGAATCTATGATCACTGAAGTATACGCTAAGGATGCAAGCGCGTCGGCTGTGGGTTCGATTCCCACTTAGAAGAATGAAATGTTTATTATTTTGATTTCATAGCCCTGGTAACGGGGCAAAGCGTGGCGTTGACTTCCGCCACTCAACATGCAATGCCATTATGCACTCTAGGTTCCCAGGTTCCCTCTACTTACCCTGCTATATGCGGTATACAGCGTGAATGTTAAAAATCAGGCCAGAGTAAAAATCGAATTCAAACCCGCATTTACAACCAAACATTGTCCAAATACGCAATCAACATCATTTATGTTGATTTCCGCTATAATGATTATTATCTATACATTTATGATGTAACAATTTGGTGTTCCTCTTAATTGCTTCATTTTCGTACATCGTGCTTTTAGACTGTAAACCTCAACGTGCGGCTGACTGAACTACCTTTATGTTATCAATAAAACTGGAAATTTAATTATAATTCAATTAAAAGCAATTTGCATGTACATTAAATTGAGTGTGGAAATTTATATAGATATTTATATTTCTTATTGGCATGTAAATAACTATATTAATTATTTTTTTAGCTTCACATACATAGCAAGTAGAAGAAACTTGGGAACCTAGTGTTTAGACATTCCGTTCAAATTAAGACACATCTGTTCCCCATTTTCCGCCGAATTATGGGGGCATTGCGTATTGGTGGAATTCAACGCCGCGCTTTGCCTCGTTATCAGGCGTTATGTTATTTATATGTTAATTGATAAAATATAGGCCTGAAGCGTCAAATGACCCATCTTAGTGGCTCTAGTCATAATTTTACGTTTGATGTTTACCGTCACTATACAGTGTGCACCCGCACATATTAGTGTTAGGCAGAGGGAACCTATTGTTAAGATACTCCGCTCCCCGTTTAACGGAAACGTTTAACTCCGTTTATTTAAAATATTAGGCCGTCGTTGCAGTTAACACAAAACCGACAGTTTGTTATCCCGGTCCGTGAGCAAATGAAAATTGTGAGATTACGATTAAACAAAAGAATTACTTACGAGGACTAACAGCATTTGACTATAAATGTTCCATGCCTCTGGAAATTTCTGAATTGTTACGAATAATCCACAGTCGTGGCGCAGTGGCGCAAGCGTGTGACTGTAAGTCCAATGGTTATGGGTTCGATGTCCAATCGGAGGAATGAATTATTATTTTTAAACAAATTATTATTTATTAATATTTTCATTTCTTCATTCTGATACCAAGGCAAAAAAGTTGGCGTTGAATTCCGCCAACACATACAATACCTTAAGAAAATTCGGCGAAAATTAGGAAACGGATTGTCTTAAAACTAGGTTTCCCTATATACCGTGCTTTATGCGGGATACAGCGTGACGCTGAAAAATATATATTTGCTAGAAAGTGATATTTGCTGGGAAGTGTTTCTAATAAACTATCGGGCTTGTTTATTCTCTTTTTTTAGTTTAAGCAGTCGGGGTTTTTGTTTTTATAAATATTTTTTTATTTACATTGATTAAAAGATTTTTACTATTGTTTTATACAAAATAACTAATATAATAAGGAACGAAGTGTGTTAACACTAAGTTCCCTTTGCATACTGAGCTATACGTGGGATACTGAGTGAAGCTTATACTAATATTACCGCCTAAACTACCGAATTTAGATGAAACCTTATAGTTATGTAGTATATACGTCACAAGGTATGTAAAGATCTTATATACTTTAATTATAATACAGCAATAAGTTTAGGCGGGCGAAGCCGGGGGTGGGTTCCTAGTTTAATATAAGTTGAAGACTAAATTGAAATAATCTTATTACACAACTTGCCGGGCCAACTTTTTGTCGGCAACTGGATTTAGTATTAAAAGTTTTAATCGGCCTCTTTGGAATGCTTTATAAATTTGTTTTATTAATTGAAATTCTGAAATGGATCTGCTAATAATTTCTCGCTGCTTCCGTGGAGTCTGTATTGGTATTATTTAATAGGCGTATAGAAAGTTTGCCGCATCGGAGTGTGACAGACTAGCTGAGATAGTATTAAAGAAAAGTTGGCATTAACACTATTTTACTTTTACTTCCGAATATCAATGGAAAAATCTATAATCTAATCTCTTTAATTATTTATAATCTTTAGTATGTGAATTTAATCTACAATCGCTAATTTTCGTATGTTGAGTTTTTTAAACTCGACGGAGTTGTTATGTAATTATTTGGTACATTTAAGATTGTCCAGTTTTGCTCGAAGACAGAGAACTCGGTCGTTATTTGTTTTATGGTAATCTCTATCTCTATATATAATAAGACAGTAAAAATATTTTGTCTGTACATTTAGTAATTTTGACTAAAATGGATAGAGGGACACTTAAAAAGAATAATAGAAAGCAAAAAGATTTTTTTTTAATTTCTTGTCTGTCTGTCTGTCTGTCGACACATTTTTGTCCACATTTTTCTCTGAAAGTACTGAACCGATTTACTTGAAAACTTCACCAATTGTTTTGTTATCGTCATTTGAAAGAAGTCGTAATTAATTCAACACACAGATAAAGAACGATCTTGAAAGAAATATCAAGTAAATACAAAGATTTTTTGGTCGGTTCGTTCATATAATATATGTAACTAATTCAAAAACTGTACAGGAGTTAATATGCAATTATTACAGTTATTTTACAAATAATATTATGCATACTTCAAATCAATAATTTAACATTTAAGGCTGTTTCTGAATGAGTAAATTAAATTATTCACTGACATCAGCACAGAGTATATTATATAGGTAAAAAGAACATAAAGTTACAAAAATATGTACGTGTAATAAATAATTAGCTTTATGTATATTTTATAAATATCAAATATCAACAATGGTCGTATTTTTTTATTTAAAACAATCAAAAATTCTTTGACGATAATGTCGTAAAAAAATCATATTAGAAGTCATTATAGTTGTCAATCAATTCTGCTTATTTAATCAATAATCATGTATTTTAAGCGGGCGAAGCCGTGGGCGAGCTGCTAGTTTTATATATATATATATATTTTTGCATCAAACAAAACATGCAGTAACATATAAAATGAATTGAAATTTTATTGACGATATCCCAAAAAAATATCGTCATTAAAATTATGTACTCAACCATAATTTTAATTGCGATATTTATATGATAAGAAAAGGTTAGTTGATCATTAGAGTGGTTCTCGAGTGGCGGCCACAACCCGGACGACACTTGGTGTTCAAGTCCCCCACTAGGTGGACTGAGGATCAGATTAAGGTCGCTGGAATCCGTTGGATGTGGGTAGCGGAGTACCGATCCACGTGGATATCTTTGCTAAAATGAACGATCCATCGATGGCCTCATATACATAGATGTATGAAAAGGATTAATTGCTGAATATTGTGACAGTCTTATTTTTTTTATATAATATTATTTAAATAATAGCTTCCTCTGCCTACGCTGCTACATGTTGGATACAGGTGACGCTGAAAAAAAAATACAACAAATAATGTTTATTCAATAATTATTGATACCTTAACAAAATTATGATTTTCATAAATGAAGCTCGCAGTGAATAAAATCACGAACTTAACCTACTTATAAACATATTTTTCGCTACGTGCCGCAATCAGCTAATGTTTTATTGCAGCTTTAAAGAAAAATTGAGCTAGAATTATAATGCTGTATTATCACTTAAAGAGCTTATATATGTGCTTAAAACTTTGAACAGTAGCAACCAAAACTCCAAAGGAAATGCGGGCGATCACTGTCTGGAATAAAAGATTTTTACTCCGAAAATGCATAATTTGCGACTTACATTCGATGTTTATATTTTTACAAAAAATTGTAGATACCATTTTTTACTTATAGGTAGATAAAGCTCACGAGGCTTCAGTTGAGTTTTGACTGTGTTTTTAAAATAAAGTTTATTATGAGATCCATTAAAAAAATCCACCATGAAAAAGTACGTATTCAATTTTAAAACATCGGATATTGCATATGTCGTTTGAGCTAATAATGAATCGAGGTGTGGTGTAGGCCGGGTTTTAAAAACAGTATTAACCAGAGACCAAGCAAGTGACGTTACACTTACACTATATATGAACACTCACACAAATGCAAAGCTCTGCTTATACTTCACAGTCTGTAGTTTATTTTAATCATCACATAAATAATAATTTGGAAATATGTTATATTTTTGCTATTGAAACGTGACGCATAGTATCAAAGGTCAGTTAAAAGATTATTCACGTTTAGAAAGAGTTTATTTATGTTGTAGGATAACAATAAATCAATTGATTTTATTTTAAAATAATCATAAGTTTATGTCAACTGAATAATATATTATGGAATTCCAAAATGATCCATATTATATGAAAAGTATTAACTTCTAAGAATCCTAATTATATATTAATGGCCTTGTCGGGTATCATAATTTTCCCGGGATCTATAAAAGTAATAACTTTTTATTCACAAGAATTTTCAGTTCCCCTTTCTCTCCTTTGAACATTTGATAAAGAAAGGCAAATGTTATAAATTATATTTACACTAAGTCGGATCCAAGTTAAATTAAATATTTTCTTACAAATTTTAATTTATGGACTGGAAGGATAATTCTGTAAGATAAGTTAGTTTTTGTTGTTAACTAAAAGAAGAAAAGTAAACCACTCATTACTTTGTGAATAAAATTAAAGTCTGAGATTTCGTTTAATAAGTATTTTCTTGAAGATTTGAAAGTTCTTGTATCTAACCAAAATCTTAACAATTTGTTTTTCACAATTTGTAAATTCAATATATTTTTGACTTACAATATAATTTTGATTACTACATAATCCAGAATCTTACGTATGTACATATTTATATATTGTAAGTGAATATCTTTATTCACCTACAATATCCAAGTACCTGAGATGGTTTGATAATAAATATCATTACTGAAAAAAATATTTATTCCAATATATATTTTTGTTTAGCTTCACGGTTAGTTCCGCTTATAGCATGGTACACTACACGTGAATAAATTTATAAGCCATCTATAGAGATCATATATTATATTACTTTTTATTTTCTTAAATATAAATAAAACTATTTAAAAATTATTAATAACTATCAAATATCAACTTTGTTCAGTTCAAGTCAGATTTATCAGAGTAAACCATCGATAGTAGAATATATTTGTATATTCTACATATTTGTATTATATTGTTGAACGTAAATATTTCATTTCAACTGATAAGCAAAAAATACATTATAAGTATTTTATTCTTAAGTAAGTACTCAGATTTGAAAAGAAATCATTTTAAAAGAACTACCTTCATAGCTGCACTCACATTCCTTTTACCTATATTTGAATTTTATTCGAAGTATTACGAAGTTAAATGCAATAAAGATCTGCGTACTGCAATGGAAATGTATATTTTAACAATAAAAACAATTTTAACAATAAAAACAATTGGAGGCCGGTCGTGGCGCAGCGGCACGAGGTGTGACTGCAAAACCGACTGGTTGTGGGTTCGATCCCCACTCGAGGAGATGAAATATTTACTTAAATTTATATTTCCATTTCTTCGCTCTGGTGTCGAGGTTAAGCGCGGCGTTGAGTTCTGCCACTCAACACGCAATGCCTCCAGAATTCGGCAGAAAGTGGGGAACGGAGTGTCTTAACACTAGGTTCCCTCTGCCTACCCTGCTGTGTGCGGGATACAGCGTGAAGCTAATTTTTTATTTTTTTAATTTAAAAACAATTTATTATATTTTTTTTATTTTTGATTCTAACTTCATACTATATTTCATAATAGGGAATACAAACAGATATTTTGTTTTTTTAATAATATACATAATTATTTTATCAAAATACCGCCAACGTTTTGTTAATTGCTTCGCGTACTGCTCTCGTTTCTTGCAGAATGAGCTGATTATATCTTGCTCTCTGGTATGGTGGGTTTGAGACTTTAAAGTTTTTATGGTCCAAGGTGGTAAATCCAAAAGTGTTTTAATTTCGTGTTCTTGTATTTCAATAACGTCGAGGTTCATTTTTGAGTTTATTGAAACTGATGTAATGTTTAGATTTATCCGCTGTATTCTCACACACACCTGACTTCGTTACATGTCCGTTCTTGACATTGTCGTGTGTTCCTACATCCTAACACCAATCCTTCTCTTTGTTTTACCGATGTGTGAAAAGATATAGTCACAAATGTAATACTTAAAATATGACAATATACATATTTTCATCGATATGTCACCTATTATTTATATTGCAAAATTATCAAAATATACACATTATATAAATAAGAAGAATAACTTAAAAAAACTATAAAAAATTGGCTATTAATTTGAATAAAATTTTCATAATGTTTTTCTTTTAATTTCCTTAGACTATATTCATATGTATGTATGTATGTACACATTGTTGCTGTTCTGTCTTATTTTTATAGAAGAAAACTTATATGAAAATTTTCACTGAAATATTTTTGTCTATAAAGTAGAAAATTAAGCATTTTGCTTCTATAATGCTTGTGAGGTGAAACTTTTATCTGAGAACGGGAAAGAGAAGTTATTAGCAAAGCGAATCATTAAAAAAATTCTCAAACAGCAGCAGCAACAGCCTCAAAGCAGCTCACATTGCATACATACTTTTTAAAAAACCCTACGATTATTATAAACTAGCGGCCCATTCGCGACTTCGCTCGCATACCACTTATAATTGTTTTATTATCCTGCATTTTCCATAAGAAAATCAATATAAATTAAATGTTTATTTATTACTATCGTAAGTTTTCAATGTAAATGTGTTTTCAATAGTATAGACAAACATTCAATAAAAATTAGCGGGCAATGTCGCGCATGACCAAACTTTACACCACACCAAGAAAAGAAGAAAAAAACCAAAGTGTAGTTTAAATTAACTATAACCAGCAAATAATTACATAAAAATTAATAATAGTTCAAAAATGTATGAAAATTTATAAAACCGTCAACGTCTTCTGCCCGTTCGCGTCGGTCATACTATGCCGCTCGAAGGCTAGGTCATTTCGAATCAGGGACATCTCCTTAATTATTTGTTAGAACAGTAGTTACAGTAAACTATAATTTCAATCTAGATAAAATGTTAAAAGTACTATTATATTTATGTTCATAAGGATGAATATCAAAATATAAAAAATACATTAACAAAAACCCAATAAATTTAAAGTAAATTAATTGAAATAGTAACTTTTGCTCAACCTTCAGAGATAAACATATACCATCATGAACTTTTTTAAACGTTATTTAAAGAACAATATTTTTGTTACACATTGTTTTTATGTATCTCATAAGGTTGAGTCAGCGCACGCCATGTGTTCGTTGAGCAAGTTCATTTTGGGTGACGTTTTCTTAAAACAACAAACTTTGCAAACCGTTGCTTAGTAACGGTCGGTTGTTATTAACATGGCAGAATAAATTGTACGTCAAATTAGAAAGTATTTTAATATATTAGTATATAATAATATATTAGTGTAATTTAATGTTACATAGTCTATAGCACTTCTGAGGATTGCAGCTTTCATACAAAACAAAAACAAAGTAAATCGGACCAGTAGATCCAGAGATCTTAGCGTTTAAACAAACAAACAAACTCTTCCGCTTTATTATATTAGTATAGATAAGTAAAGTTAATGATCATAGATGGTTCCATTTTCATGAGAAACTATTGAATAGATTTTTCGATTAAACTTTACAGATATATAGCTTATACATCAGAATAGGCGACAAATTATGTAAAATCTTAACTTATTAGTTTAAGCGAGCGAAGCCGCGGTAGGTGGTGACGAATAAATTGCTTAGAATTAATGTGCTAATATACAATGACTAGAGGGCGCGCGCGGCTCCGCCCGCTTATTAGGAGTGAATTCTAAAAAAACCACGAAACACGTGTTCAACAAAATGTTTTTAACAGTCTGAATTTAAATTTTTATAAAAATCGGTGGCAATTTGAAGATTTTTCCATATAAACTTTCAACTCCTTATTTGAACCCTTAGGGGGTGAATTCTTAAAAACCATGAAACACGTGTTCAATTAAATATTTTTAAGAGTCTGAATTTCANTACATTATCAAACTACTTAATTTCCATTGAAAGCTGATCCTCATAAAAGTTGCGAAAGTTACTGAGTATTATTAAAAATAAGTGTTGCATCACTGTGATTTTAAAAAATGTTAAATTATCTTAGAAACGTTTTACATTTGATCATGAATCTCATGGACATTAATTTTACACTTCTTTCTTTGCATCTATTTTATACCCTATGTATGACTAAGAGGCCAATACCTACGACTCGATTTCGGTATGAGGCGTATGCGGCGGTTTCCCTTTTTTATAATTTTATGTGTGCGTGCGTCGTTCTTGACAAATGGCATTTTATATTACGACAATAATTTTATTATTTACTTTGTTTGAAAAAATCACTTTTTCATATAAAAGTTTCAAAATTCTGTAAGGGCTACATTACTTGGAAAAAGGATAAATCCAACATAGGTTCAGACTTTGGTCGTTCCGCATGACATATAAAAAATACATCGCGACCCAGAATATAAGAAATACTAAAAGGAAAATATACAACAAATATTTCTCAGACACCAACACCATAAATCGCATCGACTTTACTATGAGTGATCGATTTTATTACACTACGTAAGAATTCACAGTTAATCCAAGGAAATGGCCGCAATCAGTACACGTCTTTCCGCACTATGACATATTATTTTCATTGTCATTTATTTGTATTTTTATTATAATATTGGCTAAGTCTAGTAACGGGCAATTATTATTTTGAATTTGAATTTTTAAGGTAATTTGTATTAAAGTATATTTAAGCTTCTACGAGAAACATTATTAATTGATGGACATAATTGAAATCTTAATTTCGAAATCGTTCTTCAGCAAACAATTACCTGTATATAGACGAATCTATTAGCTTTCAAATATCGTGTTGAAATAAACTTATATTCTAAATTTACACGACTGGACATCGTATCCACATCCTTCCCGTTCAGTCCGCCGCCGTTGTAAAATATCATATTAATAAGAAACAAAATTGCATGAACTAAACATTATAAAAAGTTAAGACGTATTTTATTTACAAATTTATACAACAAGTTTCTCTTGTTAGCTTTCCTTCTTCAATTAGCTGCATTTTCTCCGCGTTGCTCATTAGAAGGCGGGAAACGTCGAGGAACGATGTTTAATAAGATTCTTTGCTGCTGTTTAAAATCCACAGCTTGATTTAGAGTATTGTGATTCAAATATTTACATAATTCATGTTCAATGACGTTGAATCATATGTCCATTTTTTACTATTAATTTTAGTACACGTTTAAAAATAAATCATGTAACAATAATAATAATTACATAGAATCTTAATGGAAAAGTAGACAAAAGATTATTGCAACAACTTTTATTTAGTGTTATTTCAAAGCATGTAATAAATCAAATAATATAGAGGTAAATGGATCTCAAGTTAAAGTTTCAATGAAAGTGAAATAGCAATAATTCGAGTCTGTAAACTTTATACAATTAAATATTATATTATTAAAGCCAGTCACGGCGCAGGGGTATAAGCGTGTGACTGTAAACGCGACAGGTTGTGGGTTCTTTTCATTTCTACTCGGTAATGAAATATTTAATATTTTCATTTCTTTACTCTATTGTCAAGGCAAAATGTGACTTTGAGTTACGACACTCAACACGCAATACCTCCAGAATTCGGCAGAAAGTGAAGAGCAGAGTGTCTTAACACTGGGCTCCCTCTGCCTACTCTGCTCCATACGGGATACAGTGTGAAGCAGAAAAAAATAAAAATATGCCAATTCCATAAATCATCCAATTCCCGATGACATGTTTACAAACCATTCGTGTAATACAATATGTATATTTCAAATTGAAGTAACGTTTTATTCTAATTGATCATTAGCACAAGTAGTACTTCTGTTTGGAAATGACACATGTTTGTCGATATTTAAGTGCTATATTGGAGTCAAATGCAAATAGTGTAAAATTGTGTAATACAAGAGGTGCTCTTGGTAATAGTCGTTTAACAGGAATAGGATGAATAATTTTTATACACATTCGAATTATTATATATTGTCTATTTCTTTATTGATTAAATTTTAAAATTGTTGATCTCAAGTTTGTTGATATTGTAAAGAATTTTCAAAAATTTAATATTATGAAAAGTGAAATTTGTATGATATATTCTAATAATAGTGAGCTAATAAACTGAACTACTAACAAACTGAACTGGAAAAGATACAAAGTAAAAAAAGAATAGAAGTCTTAAATCTGAAAGTATACATACAGTAAACCAAATAAAAATACCCGATATTTCAGCCATATTCGTCACGTAACGTATTCAATTTCGTTTCGTTGTTTTCGAATATTCGACAGGCGCCATAGAAACGTGCCCAAACAATGTATGGAATACAATCATTTACGAACATTCTATATTTGAATGGAATACGCAGTGCATTATACAATAACGTTGTTTTACAATATTATGAATATGCTGTAGGGTAAAGCTTACGCGAAATCAATTATAATGTAAATCCCATAAACAGAATAAATTTGAAATTTATTTGACACTNCTTCACTTCACTTTAAATTAAATTCTTTGTTAGGGTTTATTTAATTTATTCACATGTATTTTTATCTTTTTATAAATATAGCAAGATTTTCAAATTTATTTTATGTAATTTTTAATAGATATCAATATAGCTAAGTGTGAAAATACGATAACATTGGCTCGTTCAATGGCGGTGTAGCTGTAGATTACTTAACAAAGTTGTGTTCTTTTATGTATATTGAGGCGTAATTTACAAATTAAAGAATTAAATATTTCATACGATACAGTATGTAGTTACATATACTCGTATGTAGAAGCTGGTAAAATTTTCCTAAGTATGAGAAACTTTACGAATATACCTTTGTGGCTTATGTCCAATGTCCACATACATTTATATATATGTATATACCCGTATATATATGTATATACGGGATTCAGCATGAAGCTGATTTATTATTTTTTTTATATATAATAATATTAGACAATCACATTATGCAATCATTCAGACAAATTGTTAAATAATAAATTATAAATACAATTCTAATCGCCTTCTCCAAAATATATTAATGTAGGTACTGACCTTACTTACATGTTTAGCTATATACTTACTATTCACTTATTCCATTTCATTATATTAATATTTGACCTAACCACAGATTGCAGTGACACGACCGAAGCTTAAAAAATATGATAACGAATAATAGTTATTTCATTATCATTAATTAAATGCATAGTTGATTTTTCGATTCAATTTTACAAAATCAGTTTCAATTTAAATAATAATAATTTTAAATAAATATTTACGCAACGATGACTTTATAACATAATTGATGACCGTTGACAGCTGAGGTGTGACAAGTTTTATTAGGGTGAATAGTTTTTGGATTGAATTAAAAAATAACTATTGACATTTAGTTCTGAGGCCAGTCGTGGCGCAGGGACAAAAAATGTGATTGTAAAATCGACTTGTGGTTCGATCCCCACTCGAGGAAATGAAATATATATTTACATTTCTTCGCTCTGGTGTCGAGGCAAAGCATGGCGTTGAGTTCCGCCACTCAAAACGCAATGCCTTCAGAACTCGACGGAAAGTGGAGAACGGAGAGTCTTAACACTAGGTTCCCTCTGTCTACCCTGCTGTGAGCGTGAATCAGATTTTTTTTATTTAGTCAAAATTTTCATGTAGTAATAATAGAATTTTACGGATAATGTAAGGTAATAAAGTCAATTAATTGCCAATTAAAACTAAAGTACTCTTAAAGTACTCTTGTGAATGTTTATATTTGCATTGTTTATAATGTTCTAGCTAAAGAAAATGCGTAGGTCATTGGGTTTCTATAAGTAGGCGGACAGTGAGCTATTAAGATCCCCGAGTGCAAATCGAACCCACAACCGTCACGTTCAGTCACACGCTTGTGATCCTGGATCATAACGGCCTATTTATAATCTACATGTCACAGAGTAGAAATGAATTACAAACAAAACCCGACCCCTAATCAACGCGAAATTGGCCCCAAAATTTACAAAGCAAACTTTTCTCATAACTCTTTATTATTGAGTGATGGACTCTTATCAGTCCACGGGCGGGCGGCCGCAAGCGTCGATACGATGAATCGACGTAATTATCTTGTTTGTGATCTTTGGAAGGCTTACGTTGGGCGGAACTTTCTGAACAGAGCAGTAAATGTATACCGCTGTAACGCGACGGTTGTGGGTTCGATGACGAACGAATGACTAAAATATTATTTGTTAATATTTTCGTTTCTTCGCTTTGGCACCAAGTCATAAGTCCGGCGTTGAGTTCCGCCACTCAAAACGCAATGCTACCAAAAATTCGTATGTGGGGAACGAAGTGTCTTAATACTAGGTACCCTCTGCCTACCCTGCTGTGTGTTGGATACAACGTGAAGCTGCTTTTGATTATTAATTAGTCAATTAATTAATTTTTTAGGAAAACACACTGTATATTGTATAAAACATAAACATATAATAAATAAGTTACGTAGGCTGCAATTGGAGGGTTAAGAAAATACGATTTTTATATCTTAAACTTATATTAATAAAATTTAAAATTAAAATACAATTTAAATCTAAAACTAAACTATATCTAAGACTACTGCCTTCAATGTTGGAAAAACAGTAATCTGTCTAAACCTAAATTAATCTAACTTAACCTACGACTTAATTACTCCACGATGGAATAATAAGTGTGGGAACGGAAGAAATTCCTTTCCCACCGGCGCTGTTCACCCGATCTCTCCTTTGTCAGCGTTTTGTGGCGCTCGGCCGCCTATCAGACGGACATATTATAATATTAAATAAGTTTTCCACCTGTGACACCGAGCGCTATATAACA
>JAAIXJ010001898.1:491404-551030 GCA_013403705.1 Heliconius hermathena | reverse complement strand
GCCTCAATATACATAAAAGAACACAACTTTGTTAAGTAATCTACAGCTACACCGCCATTGAACGAGCCAATGTTATCGTATTTTCACACTTAGCTATATTGATATCTATTAAAAATTACATAAAATAAATTTGAAAATCTTGCTATATTTATAAAAAGATAAAAATACATGTGAATAAATTAAATAAACCCTAACAAAGAATTTAATTTAAAGTGAAGTGAAGCAGAAATAAAAATAAAACAGAAAACCTAAATAATATATCTACTTAAACAAAATAATATAAAAGACAACAACACAGAATACAAGTTTTACCAACATTTCATTAAACATTCGTCGCGAGTTTTTAATTTTACAGCAAAAGTTTTAAAGCAATTAGGCTTGCGAATGAAAAATGTCACGTAAAATGTCTCCCAGTCAAGTGATATTGAAGAGGCTATTTCTTTTGCGCTCGCGTTATAATGAGGAGAACTTCCGCCCACTTCCATAGTGGTACCTATCACTTACTGACTCCGGACTTACAAAGAAAGCAAGTAAACCTAACGCTTTTATATCTGAAAGAGCAGAGTTGAGTTATTTTACGTCGATTTATTCAGAAGCAGACGGTTGTTGTAAATATTTATACCTCTTTTATATAAACAGTCTAGCAATAAACAGCGTCTATTCAATTTCATTAATCTATAATCGTTTCTGGATTCGAGAAACAAAGTGAAGTATTACTTTACATATAATTCAAATATAGTTATATGCTACTCAACACGCAATGCCTCCAGAATTCGGCAGAAAGTGGGGAACGGAGTGTCTTAACACTAGGTTCCCTCTGCCTACCCTGCTGTGTGCGGGATATAGCGTGAAGCTGATTATTAGTTATATGCTGAATTTAATATAAATTTCTGTTATTAAATAAAACTGCCTGTGTGTGTGTGTGTGACTGTGACTGTAAAGGCGATAGGTTGTGGGTCGAGGATATGAAACATTTAATGTTTTCAACACGCAATGCCTCCAGAACTCGGCAGAAAGCGGGGAACGGAGCGTCTTAACTCTAGGTTCCCTCTGCCTACCCTGCTGTGTGCGCGATACAGCGTGAAGCTGATTTATTTTGATTTATTTATTTTTACAAAAGATAAATTTTACTAAATTTTACATAAATCCTACTTTCTATGACTGTATTTAAATATTTTATACGTACCTGTAAGTATTATGTATAACAGATCAAACATTTTCATAAGTTAATTTCTGTCTTTTCATGTTATTTCTGTCTGTAAGAATAATAAGTGCCATTTCCATTTTTTTTGAAATCCAACTGACACCGTTACAAATTGTGCGTAGATAAAATGTCCTTTAAACTCTGTCCGTCGTTCGCGATGAGGCAATTACGCCAACAAATGGCTCCAGACGAGCTTTTCTTGCTTATTATAGATATACATATATAACAGCTTCAAAGTCCTAAATAAATATGATAATAAATGAGTTACAGAATGAGAAAAAATATGGTTACGGCTCACAGATAAATATAAATATAAATACAATTCCAGTCGACACAGTAAGTTCAAAATGGTAAGACACTCCGTTCCTCATTTTCCGTCAAATTTTTTGAGACCTTGCGTGTTGAGTGGCAGAACTCAACGCAGGGCTTTTATCTTGGTGACAGAGTGAAGAAATGAAATATGAATATATGTAGATAGAGGAATAGCCTTCAAAAACCTCTACGTGTAATTTTTATCTTGGTATGCTATAATACAGTGTTATTAAGCTTAGTCCCTAACGAAGTAATTACAACCATCACGCGGAATTATTTTCGTTATTAGTAACGCAAACTCTGCACTGTTGGAAAGTATTCTTTACCAACACAATTGGTTCTGGTATGGATCGTTACAAGACGAATCCTTAAAGGTATTTTCTGTATTTTTTTTAATATAAATTAAGTAATTTTATTCATGAGGTCGTCGTAGGCAAGGGCACTAGGGTGCAACTGTTAACGCGACGGTTGGGGATTCGATTTCCACTTTTCATTTCTATGCTCTGGTGAGAAGCCCGAGGCCCAAGCCTCGAGTAGGAATCGAACCCTCATGTCGTGATTACAGTCACATACTTGTACCACTGCGCCACGACATGGCCTCATTGGCAATTTCTTTATTACAATATCAACTTGTCAATTAGCAGAAGCAGGTATTTATCTATACTCTAACTATCAAATCGACTTATGAACCGGTTTTAGGGAGAAGAGCTCGGAGCAGTCCGGGCACTTCTCCAACTTCTTTGTAAAATAAGAGTCTTCTTCAAAATGCGTTAATACTCAAAGCAAGTATTCAGTGCTTGTTAATATCGCCGTCTATAAAACTTGTACAATATTAGCGACCGGCTCGCGGCTTCGCCCGCTTGGATTACAAAATTGTTTATTTCCTCATTTGAATTGCATTTGTTACATTACTGTCAATTACAGTTGTGAAATTTGGCACAACGTGAGAACTTATAAAACAAATAAAGGAAAAAATCCGAAAAGAAATAATTCTAAATTATTTCAAAGAAAAAAAATCATTACAGTTTTATATTTGTAGTTCATTTCATACAAACAAGTGCAAAAAAAAATCAAATTAAATATTCGCAAACTTAAGTTTGTCCACTTTTATAAATTGTACCGATTGTACCCGATCCCTAAATTGGTATAAAAGCCTCGGTGGGTGAGGGCGATTCGCACTTAACCGTTTTATATATTAAGTTCCAGTACTATCAAATACAATGATGTAATTTTCATATATAATATATCTAAAACACCATAAAGTGTTTAGTATAAGTTAATAACTAATTTATTATTAATAAAAAATAACTATAAGTTAAAGTTCACCAATTATACGCAAAAGCGTACAGAAATAAGCGTACAGAATAACGAAACAAATAGAAAAACAAGAGTGTAATGGCATATAGTAGCATACACTGGAAACTAACGACTTTAGCATGAGTACTTGTTATCTGCTACTATTTGTTAGTAACTTCCTCCTGCGCCTTGAAGCTTATACTACCACAAGACATATTATAAACCTAACAACTTTGAATCTACTCACTCTAGTTAAAAGTTAGATTTTGATAAAGCTTATTTAATTATTTACTTACTTTTGATAAAAATGTCAAAAATATTTATTGACAAAATAGCAAAAAAAAACAACTTCACACTTTTACCGGCAAAACAGAGAAGGCAGATAAAACCTGGTGTTTAGACTCTTCCGTTTTCACTTTGTTTGTCAAGATTATTGTCAATTTTTTATATGTTTCCTTAAAAATTATGCTTATGTTATTGAATGTTATTTGTTATTATGCCGCAGCACGGTGATTTTTTTAGCTTTGCCTCGTTACCAAATCGAGAAAGCGTAAATATTTTATTTCCTCGAATGGGAATCGAACCCACAAGCGTCGCGTTTATAATTGCACTCTTGTATCCCTGTACCACGATGGCCTCTAATAATGAAAATTATATTTTTTAATTGTAATAACCTTACAATTGCTTAATTGCTTATTCTCTTATAATTTCACACGAGTATACTTTAGCTTTAATGTCAAACCACATTACATTAAAGACACATGATGATAATATGAAAAATAAGGTAAAAAGGGAAAATTTCAATGCAGCTCGAGCTACTTCCAATCTGCTATAAACTTCATTTAAGACCGCCGTAATAAGGTTCCCGAGAAAATTTTCCCACTCAATGCAGTTTACGGGCGTTTACTTAAAAAATACAATTTTGTTCTTTTTTTTTGGTAGACTTTTTTTAGTTAGGAGTAATCTTAATGTTCGTCGCTCTGGTAACGAGGCAAATTGCGACGTTGATTTCTGGTACTCAATATGGAATTCCTCCAGAATTCACAAATTTGGAAAGTGGGAAACAGAAGTGTCACAATGGAAGGTTATGTTCACACTACGTTCCTGCTTTCTTTCTGCCTAGAAGCTTACAAACTTTCAAGTCCGAAATGCATTCTGAAATATACTAACATTTATTTGCTCTCCTTTTTTATTTTTAGAGGTTTTATTGTAAGTCAATGTTCTACGTACTTTTGAAGGCAAAGGCATTGCATGCATTTATTTTCACTTAAAAACTTTATTTAAATTAAAGTAACAGTAAAAAAGGAATAATTTAAAAACTTAACTAACCACTGTGTATGATAAATCACATTATAATATATCTATTAGGTTAACTTATAGTAAATCTATCAGACTGAGCTGGCACACCGTGTAACTAAAACTCAGTTTGTATAACGTACACCTAAACAGCCACCGCATGATACAATTCCCTCAGCTCCACAGTGTATTGGTAATAGAATTGCAATTTAGAACAAGGTTTAATTAAAGTTGGTATGGCTCTGATGAAGGCCACTTACGTCGTTACATCGGCTAGAGGTTATAAGTAAAATTCGGCGTCACATAATTTTAATTAAAAAAAAATATATTTTTTAGAAAGATATTTATTTTGAAACCTTTGAGAAAAATTTGAATGAAAATAAATGTAAAAAACGTTTGAATTTTAGATCACTTTATGTCTCTGTCCCTGTAATAAATTAAATAAACAAAATTTGAGGCCAATGAACACGACAGGTTATGAATTCGATTCCTACTCGAAGAAATAAAATATTTAATATTTTCCTCATATTGGTACGTGGCTCTACGTGGTGTTGAGTTTCGTCACTTGACATGCAATGTCACCAAAATTGGGCTGAAAGTGGGAAATCTAAGTACCTTAATGATAACGGAATCATATAACACGAGGTTCCCAGGTTCTTCCTGGCTCCCTTGGTATGTGCAGGATACAACACAGAACACAAAATACAGAATAGTTTCATATTGTTGCAATGATTAGGAAGGACGTACACAATATACAGTTATATAAATATATATATATATATNTATGTATATATATATAAGTTATATAGAAACGTCAGCACAGCTGCGCGTTTGGCCGTACACAATGCAGTTTTGACTCTGTTATACGGCAGCGAAACGTGGGTATTACAGAAGAAGAATGAAAGAAATGAATGAAGAAATGATGAATGCTGTGGAGATGCGATCTCTTCGTAGGATATGCGAAGTCAGCTTAACTGATCGAATCCGCAATGAAGAGGTACACAGAATGGCAGGTACTAGCGAGAATGTCACAGTGAGAATGAAGAAGAACGTGCTCAGCTGGTTTGGGCACGTCGAACGAATGAGTGATGAAAGAATGGCAAAAAAGATTTATGATGGAAAAGTGAGTGGTAAGAGAGGTAGGGAGAGACCTCGGTTGACCTCAAAAAACACAGTATCAAAGATACTGGAGGAAGGTCAGCATGAGGACCCCCCGGAGGCCATGTATGAAGAGGTTGATGACAGTGGACGAGTGGACGAGGCGAAAGAGGTATGTAGAGACCGTAGCGTTTGGCGCTCCGTTCTTTCTGACTACCCCGCTAGGGATAAAGCGTGAAGCTAAGTTAAGTTATTATAAGTTAAGTTATATAAGATAACAATCATCAAAGAGGCTGAAGACGAAATATTATATATAGTGTTCTAAAAACTCGACTTTAAATAATAAAACAGAATTAACTCATAAATAAACAATATCTTCAACTATTATCTATGTTAAATAACCAAATCATAATGTCATAGTGGGGAACGGAGTGTCTTAACACTAGGTTCCCTCTGCCTACCCTGCTGTGTGCGGGATACAGCGTGAAGCTAATTTAATTTAATTTTTTTTATCATAATGTCATTCATCATTGATCATAATAAACGATATAACATAACTCAGATTGAATACAACCCAGTTATTCTCCATTCTCTTTATAAATTAAATATCGCCAGCCAAGGTACTTCTTCTTCTTCTTCTTCGTGTCAATGCTTGGAATTTTATATCATATTTTGCCAGTATTTAGCCACGTTGACTGCGGTATCTGTTGCCCTGATCAGGTCGTCATATGAACAGGTGAATGGACATTTAGGGCAGGAGAGTAAGTGTGCCATCGTTTGTGGGTTGACGCCACAATCGCAGGTTGATTCATCTTTTAGTGCGTACCCCCATTTCACAAGATGTTCCTTGCATCGGCCAACCTGGCTCCGTAAACGATTAAGTGACTTCCAGGTTGGCCACTGCAGGTTGTAACCTGCGGGTAAGCACTCTTTGGGAGGGACAAAGTCTGAAGGTGGTGGGTGGTTTGCCAATGCCAATGTACTATGAAACATTCAATGTAATGAACTCGAAAAGTTCTCCGCATCTCTCCACCCATTTATCCGCACCGAGCTCGCAGCGATGGCTTATAAATGAAAGTAAACTTAAATTGCGACCACCATTGTTCGAAGACAAGCAAATTTACTCGTTGCAAATGAACGCCAAAGCAAAACTTGGATGGATATTTTTCTTATGAATATTTAGTACTATAGCGTGGAAGGTCACTTCATTTTAATATAACAATAACTTACACCTTGCATTATACAAGGTATAAGTTATTCTAAGTGATAGTGGTTGAGATGTAAGAATCAGCTTTTTTTAGCTTCATACTCTATAGCGCATGTAATAGAAAAGATAAATGTTTAGAGTTATGACACCCCGTTCCCTACTTTCCACCCAATTTTTAATTTGTGAGTAGAGTAGCGTAACTCAACGCCGCTCTTTATAGTAAGCTTTTTGTTTCAGCTTCACGCTGGATAGACAGAGGGAGCCTAATGTTATACTCTCCGCTCCCTACTTTGCGCCGAATTTAAAAGGCATTGGGTGTTAAGTGGCAGGACTTAACCCCGCGTTTTGCCACGACACCACAGCGTTGGTTGGTAAGGCGAAGAGAACCAAGCTTGCAAACATAAATTTTCTATCAATTATTATTATTTTTTTATTCAACACCTCAAAAAGATTTCTGTATTATAAAAAAACCTATTACGCATATCTCAAAATTCAATTTTCTTCATGAGTTTTTATCTTAATTGAAAAAAAAATTGTAACATTTATATTTTACGCTTACAAAGATTGACTTTGTGGTACCTGTTTGTTGCATATCTTTAGAATAAATTATTTTTCTCTATTTCAGCTCTTAATTATTAGACCACGTGGGCAAAGCGGCAGGAAAAAAGTAGTCAAATAAAAATACTTCTGCCGTATACTACTATACAAAGAAGAAAAAAGCAATTCAAAATCACGATAAAAGATACTTAGATAGTTTCGGTTTGACGATATAAATTGAGTACATAAGGATATTGAGTTTCTATTGACATTGAAATTGAAATAAAATAGATCGTTTCTACGTATTCTTTCGTGCAAAATATCAGGAAATATTGTATAGTTTTACGTCTTTATAAATTTAGAACACTAAATATAAAAGGTTTTTCTTATGTTTTTGTAGCAGTGTATGCAGAGGTAACCTAGGAACCTAGTATTAAGATACTCCGTTCTAATTAAGACGCTTTCGTTACCTACTTTCCGTCGAATTTTGGAGGCATTGCGTGTTGAATGGCGGAACTCAATGCCGCACTTTTGCCTCGTTGCAAGAACGAGGAAATGAAAACATGAAATATTTTATTTCCTCGAGTAGGAATCGAACCTACAACCTGTCGCGTTTACAGTAGCACGCTTAGCAATAAATACTTACAGATTAATTATATTATAGTGCATATTAAACAACTAACTAATTTTGAGTTCTGCCACTCAACACGCAATGCCTCCAAAATTCGGCAGGAAGTGGGGAACGGAGTGTTTTAACACTAGTTTCCCTCTGCCTACCCTGCTGTGTGCGGGATACAGCGTGAAGCTAATTTTTTTTTTTACGTGTGGTAGAGTCACGTCGCCAGCAACGGCAACACGCACGGGCAGACTCGACCGGAGCATTACCACCCCCGGCATTTAAAACCGGTGTGAAGTAGTGGCTTTAACCGAACGCTCGTTTGCCTTGTCTTTTCCATAAAAAAAAAATTAACTAATGTATATATGTTCTGATATTTTAGAAGAAATACAAACATAAATTTACTAAGATATATTATATACATATACGATTTTGCATAAAGTACATATTTTATGATTCCAGCAATACTGCATAGAAAGGACAAATTTCTTTAAAATATGTAAGTAAGGTTCTCAGCGTGATAAAAGATTGGGTTCACTGTAACAAGCCGATAGCACGTAATGCGAATGAAAAATAGTAGGATTCTCGAGATTGAACTGGACTATTGAAACGGAAGACAGACTTCTTGGCGCTTGAAATATAAGCTCATATTGTATTAAGCTGCAAAATTGAATGGTAATAACATTTTTGTAGTGTGCTCGCTTCTTTTGGAAGTATTACTTCTGTGTTTTTTTCTTCTGATTTTTGCCATATCCTGGACACAGCTGGGTAGGCTGAGGGAACCTAGTGTTAAAACACTTCGTTTCTCATTTTCCTCTGCATTCTAGAGGCATTGGTGGATCTCAAAGTTGCACTTTGTCTGAACACCAAAGTCTCGAATGGGAATTGAATCCATAACCTGTCGAGTTAAGTACTTTGTGCCTCTGCGCTACGACTGGCCTCTTATATATTGTTTTCAATATATTGGGGATGGAAATGGATTTCGAATTTATTTAATATTTTGCAAGCTCGTTGTATTTTTAAAGCATGAAATAAAAGTCTAAAGTGGGTGATTTAATTTTATTTCATTAAAGATATCGTACGGCAAATATTTGATTCATTAGAAGGAAGAATCTTGTAATGTTAAACATAATGTCAAAGATCTTCGTTGTTTTCTTTTAAATGTCTTGTGTTTTTTTTTTATTTTCTGTATGGAAACATGATCTCGCTCATAGTTTTTTTCGTAGGAAACAATTATTTAGTATTACTTATAAATAGGCCGTCGCTGCTGGAGCAGTGGGATAGCATCATCATTATCATCATTCCACCAGCTTTTTGACGCCCACTGCTACGCATAAACCTTCTCCAAAGATCTAAATAGGTATCGTTCTGCACTTCGTGCATCCAACGGCAGCGACAGGCCGCGTCTGTCTGTAATCAAGATAATTGTGAATTTCGCTATTCAACAAGCAAAACTTCAGAATTCGGCAGAAAATCTTACTGTGAACGGAGTGTCTTAAATCTAGGCTCCCTATATGTATTGTACAAAATACAGCGGTAAGCTTAAAAAAAGATAATATTTTAAAATCCTAAATATAAAGAAAAATAACCAAAAAAATATTTAAAATTCTAATTAAAAACACAACAATAAATTTAACTTCGACATTTTAAAAACTTTCCCATAAAACATGGGATATGGGGGCACATATATACGTACGTTACGTATTTTATTTCGGTAAATGATAAATCGTTTGACGTAAATACATACATATATCGTGTGTGAAATATTACCTTTTACACGATGTCTAGATAGCGCGGCGTCACACTCTTGATTTAGAGGCAGTGATCCGCGCCGATGCACTATGGGCAATCGAGGTCTGTATCAGATCAAAAATCAATAACTTTTTTATTTGTTAAGATAAACAATTGAATTTTTGCACAAGCATAAAGTATAAAATAACGATTTAGGTAAAGTTCAGATATTATACTTTTATTGGAGTATATATATTAAAAAAATAATGAAAAAAAAATATTTAATTTCCTTAGTCCACACTACTTATAGTAGTTATAAAAATGTATTATTAAATTAGTTTCCTAAGAAACAATGTTTCTTAAGCTGTTATCTATTTGAGTATATAGTATTTGAGAGAATTAATAGTTATGATTATACATACTTATTTAATTAACTCATAAATAAACAATATCTTCAACTATTATCTATATTAAATAACCAAATCATAATGTCCATTCATCATTGATCATAATAAACGATATAACATAACTCAGATTGAATACAAACCATTATTCATACATTCTCTTTATAAATTAAGTATCGCCAGCCAATGTACTATGAAACATTCAATGTAATGAACTCGAAAAGTTCTCCGCATCTCTCCACCCATTTATCCCCACCGAGCTCTCAGCGATGGCTTATAAATGAAAGTAAACTTAAATTGCGACCACCATTGTTCGAAGACAAGCAAATTTACTCCTTGCAAATGAACGCCAAAGCAAAACTTGGATGGATATTTTTCTTATGAATATTTAGTACTATAGCGTGGAAGGTCACTTCATTTTAATATAACAATAACTTACACCTTGCATTATACAAGGTATAAGTTATTCTAAGTGATAGTGGTTGAGATGTAAGAATCAGCTTTTTTTAGCTTCATACTCTATAGCGCATGTAATAGAAAAGATAAATGTTTAGAGTTATGACACCCCGTTACCTACTTTCCACCCAATTTTTAATTTGCGAGTAGAGTAGCGCAACTCAACTCCGCTCTTTATAGTAAGCTTTTTGTTTCAGCTTCACGCTGGATAGACAGAGGGAGCATGTGTTACACTCTCCGCTCCCCACTTTGCGCCGAATTTAAAAGGCATTGGGTGTTAAGTGGCAGGACTTAACCCCGCGTTTTGCCACGACACCACAGCGTTGGTTGGTAAGGCGAAGAGAACCAAGCTTGCAAACATAAATTTTCTATCGATTATTATTTTTTTTTATTCAATACCTCAAAAACATTACTATATTATAAAAAAACCTATTACGCATATCTCAAAATTCAATTTTCTTCATGAGTTTTTATCTTAATTAAAAAAAATAAAATTGTAAAATATATATTTTACGCTTATAAAGATTGACTTTGTGGTACCTGTTTGTTGCATATCTTTAGAATAAATTATTTTTCTATTAAATATGGCTATCGAGGAAGGCTCTATTTCAGCTCTTAATTATTAGACCACGTGGGCAAAGCCGCAGGAAAAAAGTGGTCAAATAAAAATTCTTTGCCGTATACTACTATTCAAAGGAGAAAAAAGCAATTCAAAATCACGCTTAGATAGTTTCGGTTTGCCGATACAAATTGAGTACATAAGGATATTGAGTTCCTATTGACATTGAAATTGAAATAAAATAGATCGTTTCTACGTATTCTTTTCTAATAAAACATTTTCGTGTGCAAAATATCAGGAAATATTGTATTATATTATGTAGTTTTACGTCTTTATAAATTTAGAACACTAAATATAAAAGGTTTTTCTTACGTTTTTGTAGCAGTGTATGCAGAGGTAACCTAGGAACCTAGTATTAAGATACTCCGTTCTAATTAAGACGCTTTCTACTACTTTTCTACGACGCTACTTTCCGTCGAATTTTGGAGGCATTGCGTGTTGAATGGCGGAACTCAATGCCGCACTTTTGCCTCGTTGCAAGAACGAGGAAATGCAAACATGAAATATTTTAGTTCCTCGAGTAGGAATCGAACCTACAACCTGTCGCGTTTACAGTAGCACGCTTAGCAATAAATACTTTCAGATTAATTATATTATAGTGTATATTAAACAACTAACTAATTTATATTTCCATTTCTTCGCTCTGGTGTCGAGGCAAAGCGCGGCGTTGAGTTCTGCCGCTCAACACGCAATGCCTCCAAAATTCGGCAGGAAGTGGGGAACGGAGTGTTTTAACACTAGGTTCCTTCTGCCTACCCTGCTGTGTGCGGGATACAGCGTGAAGCTAATTTATTTTTTTTACGTGTGGTATAGTCACGTCGCCAGCAATGGCAACACGCATGAGCAGACTCGACCGGATCATTACCACCCCCGGCATTTAAAACCGGCGTGAAGTACTTAGATATATTATAACATATACGATATTGCATAAAGTACATATTTTATGATTCCAGCAATACTGCATAGAAAGGACAAATTTCTTTAAAATATGTAAGTAAGGTTCTCACCGTGATAAAAGATTGGGTTCACTGTAACAAGCCGATAGCACGTAATGCGAATGAAAAATAGTAGGATTCTCGAGATTGAACTGGACTATTGAAACGGAAGACAGACTTCTTGGCGCTTGAAATATAAGCTCATATTGTATTAAGCTGCAAAATTGAATGGTAATAACATTTTTGTAGTGTGCTCGCTTCTTTTGGAAGTATTACTTCTGTGTTTTTTTCTTCTGATTTTTGCCATATCCTGGACACAGCTGGGTAGGCTGAGGGAACCTAGTGTTAAAACACTTCGTTTCTCATTTTCCTCTGCATTCTAGAGGCATTGGTGGATCTCAAAGTTGCACTTTGTCTGAACACCAAAGTCTCGAATGGGAATTGAATCCATAACCTGTCGAGTTAAGTACTTTGTGCCTCTGCGCTACGACTGGCCTCTTATATATTGTTTTCAATATGTTTGATGAAATGTCCTTTTGCCCTACTAATTATTTATAAAACATTATTCGTTATGTCTGACCGGTACCACCGGATTTGAGCGCAATATCCGGCCGGTGCGCTACTGTCACGAAAAAGGTACAAAGTGCACTTTGGGGATGGAAATGGATTTCGAATTTATTTAATATTTTGCAAGCTCGTTGTATTTTTAAAGCATGAAATAAAAGTCTAAAGTGGGTGATTTAATTTTATTTCATTAAAGATATCGTACGGCAAATATTTGATTCATTAGAAGGAAGAATCTTGTAATGTTAAACATAATGTCAAAGATCTTCGTTGTTTTCTTTTAAATGTCTTGTGTTTTTTTTTTATTTTCTGTATGGAAACATGATCTCGCTCATAGTTTTTTTCGTAGGAAACAATTATTTAGTATTACTTATAAATAGGCCGTCGCTGCTGGAGCAGTGGGATAGCATCATCATTATCATCATTCCACCAGCTTTTTGACGCCCACTGCTACGCATAAACCTTCTCCAAAGATCTAAATAGGTATCGTTCTGCACTTCGTGCATCCAACGGCAGCGACAGGGGCCGCGTCTGTCTGTAATCAAGATAATTGTGAATTTCGCTATTCAACACGCAAAACTTCAGAATTCAGCAGAAAGTCTTACTGTGAACGGAGTGTCTTAAATCTAGGCTCCCTATATGTACAAAATATAGCGGGAAGCTTAAAAAAAGATAATATTTCAAAATCCTAAATATAAAGAAAAATAACCAAAAAAATATTTAAAATTCTAATTAAAAAACACGACAATAAATTTAACTTCGACATTTTAAAAATTTTTCCATAAAACATGGGATATGGGGGCACATATGTATGTATTTATGTATTTTATTTTGGTAAATAATAAATCGTTTGACGTACATACATACATATATCGTGTGTGAAATATTACCTTTTACACGATGTGTAGATAGCGCGGCGTCACACTCTTGATTTAGAGGCAGTGATCCGCGCCGATGTATGCTAATTTGACGAGGTTGAATCTGTTTGAATATGAGTTTCAGAAATTTTACTTGTTCAACAATTTTTTTATAAATCTACACTTAAATAAAAAAATACTTCACGTGCTATTTTTTATATAGCAGGAGAGGCATAGGTAATCCAGTTTTAAATAAATATATAAAATGATCTTTATTCAGAAAATGTTACATACAAATTGTTTGCACAAAGTTTCCGGTAAGTTGTCAGAAGTTGTGTTTGGAATATCTCGCAGGTCCCAAATAGAACATCGTATTAACACTCTCCATACCCCATTTTTCTCTTAATTTTTGGACATTACGTGTTGATTAGCAAAACTCAATGCCGCGCTATATCTTATTGCCGGAGCGAGGAAACGAAAACTATTCATTCCCCTACATGGGAATCGAATCCACAATCCTTTCCTTAGATAGAAATTCATAATTTACGTTGCAAAAAATATGCCTTATCTAGCGCTATTCAATACATATGGCGGTGCGAAATCACCAATACACATTTTGATTAATTTTTACTCTGTTGATACAAAACTACTAAAATATTCATTTAAGATATCAATATTTCTACAATTCAGATTTAAAAATGTCCAATTTATTTTCCAAAATCTTTTCTTTTCTAATGAAAATCTAGATATTTTACATAAACAAAATCTTATTAAACAGAGACAATCTAATAGTATGACAGTGTAGGACAAGTTTTAATTAAAGCCGGTACAACGCTGCCAAGAAGCTACTTGTGTATTGCGTAACTTTTCTTATTTATCAATGTATGAGCACTATTACTGAAAACGGGTTTTTGGTGAAGATAGAAAATGATAATATTTTTTTAAGTTGGTCTACTTAAAAAGTAAAGTAAAGTTGAGGCCAGTCGTGACGCAGGGGCATAAAATGTGACTGTAAAATCGACTGATTGTGGGTTCACTCGACGAAATGAAATATTCACTTACATTTATATTTTCATTTTTTCGCTCTGGTGTCGAGGCAAAGCGAACCGTTGAGTTTGTCACCAGAGCAAATAAATGTCTAATAAATAATCAATATTTCATTTCCCCAGTGCGAATCGAAACCACAACTGTCGTGTTTACAGTCATATTATAATATTATATTATATGATTTTATAATATGACTGTATAATATTTAATGTATTTCAAGATAAACTGACGTAGCCTACTGTTAATACACACCGTTTTCCAATTTTTACCTTATTTTAGAGGTGGAAAAGTGGGGAACTTAAGGTTCGTTTACTAATCCAGGCTAAAATATGAAAAATAAAACGACAAATAGCTGCAGTAGTATAGACTAAGTAGGCAAAGTCATGAACAATAAAGAGAAGAAATGACTTGGTATTCTATAGATTCTCCATCGCATTCCCGGGGGAGGAGCTCAGAACATTGCCTGGGTCTTGTGATAATATTTGACCGCATTTAAAGTCCTCTCTCTGCCGATACATTTCTCTCTGATTTAACTAGTCCGTTTTCAAAGGATGTTCTAGAAATTAATTGATATCTTGGTCAGTTTATTGGTAACTTCCAAATATCTGTTTACTTTAAAATTACCATTAATATACTATCAAGCACGAATAAATAAAAATAAAACTATCATCAAAACTGTATATCTTAATAGCAAGTATTCTTTTAAATTTCTTTGTTACGTCACCGTATTTATAAAATAAGCTCAACAAAAACAAACCAACCGCCGGACCAACACTCGAGGAAACAAATTAGCAAAGTTTGTTACTTCTTCCTTCTGAATAAATTCCGCATTTATTTTCGCTTCGAGTACTTCTAATGAATACCTTCTAAATTTTATAAATCGTTGTTTAATTTCATAATGACTTTTATGCTAACTTTACACTGTATTCCGCATTTAACAGAATAAGTCGAGGGAAGGCTCCTTGCAGGAACTGTTTATTTTTTCGAGACATTGCGTGTTAAGTAGCGGAACTCAACGCTACACTTTGTATTACACACAGCGGTAAATAATTCATTTTCAAGAGTGGAAATCGAATCCTCAATGTGTTTACAGTAAGTTATGTCATTTATTATGTATTCACTCATTTTGATATAATTTCAACGATAATGTAAGAATAGAAATGAAGTATAATGCTTAGTTTTTTTTTGTCTTCAAATGGGCATGAGACCAGCCATGGAGTGTTTACACTTTCTTTAAATTATATGTATAAATTATATTGATTATCTTATGGCAAATTATCATTATTATTTGATTTTATTAATTTTTATTAATAAAAAGATTATAAGTGGTATGCGGGCGAAACAGCGAGTGGGCCGCTAGTCTTATATATATTATAATATAGGCTATTGAAAAACTATATATACAAGTAAAAATAACTATATCAAAGTGTTTTCTGCTTCTGGCAATGCAGAAGCGAACTGACAGTACACAGAAAATACATTTAATTATCCAAACTGGAAAACGTTCGTTTCAATAAAGATACTTGAATAAACTTCTAAATAAATAACTGTCATTAAAGGAGTAAAACTTTTGTTCTTCACCAAAAGGAGCGCCGTTACTGAATTAATTGGTCAATAACAAAACATAATAAGAGATTTTAGCGATAAAGCCGATGTAAATACGACTCATTTAAATTAATTGAGTCTGGAATATGGCAAAATGGTGAAAATTACGGGTCGCAAGTAAATTATAACCAATTAAAAATTTTACTCTTGAACTTAAAGTTGATAGTATTAAATAATAATGTCAGAATTACTATTAGGATAACATCAGGATAGATGCCTTAATGCCAACATCCCACTTTCTTAAAATCCTATTTACAATTTTGGGAATATGTTTTTAAATATGTTCTATATGCACCTGCTATTCGTTTGAAAGATAATTTGTTATCCAGAATGACTTTTTTACGCTCCTATGAGCGAATATATTTCAAGCGGACGCTAAAAATGCTTCATCATTTAAAATGTAAATATTCATTTCTTCATATACTAGTACATTAGTATACTCGTATACGAAAATAAAGAACAAAAAATATTTTTAAGATTTGAATCACTTTCAATTAGATACACAAAAAAACAATACATACATAACAAAACAATGTACCAAGCAATTTGATTTCAAAGAAAGTTTTCTGTTTCCAATATTCAAGTTGATATAAATAAAGATTATCAGTGTGTATACGTACGAGTACCTCTCCCATAAGAAATATGAACTCTATTGCGGTAATAACGGTTACTGTAGAGAGTAAGATATTATTCGAAATGTTTTTATGTATTTGTTTGTGAGAATGCATCTGAGAGGGTTCGTGGATATATGAATTACAATTGAAAGAAAGTAGGTAACATTGATTTCCATATACGAGTTCAATAATTAAGCTTCACGCTATATCCCGCATATACCAGGGTAGGCCGAGGGTACCTAATGTTAAGACACTGAGTACCGCACAATTTTCAAGACATTGCGTGTTAAGTGGCGGAACTCTACGTAGGGAGTAACAAAATAGTTAAATATGTTGGAAAATATTGGATTCTTGTAGGAACTACTAAGCGACTGAGTTGTATAAGGTAAGATTAAGCAGAATATTAATAATCAGTTTAAAATTACGAACCATGTCCCTAGCAGATGAAAAAATAAATGAAAAGAACTAAGATCTGAGAAAAAAAATATTGAGCATTAAGCAAAACACGCGTGCAATGTGCAATTTAGACGGAAAGCAAATAGAGAATATACATTCTTTCTGTCTACTCTACTATGAGATAGAGCTAAAAAGTTTAAAAAAGCTCAAACAAACTGCTACTAAATCTAAGTAAAATGATTACTAAAACAATGCAAAATCCTAACAAGGTGTATTCAAAGTTTGTAACCAGGTCTCAGTGTCTAGTTAATTTGGTACTTACGAGTTCTGCATCCCAAGTATTCTCTTTTGTAGGTACTTTAATCGGGTAAGTTTTTAAATTATTTTCCAGCTGTGTCGTGTATAGAAGAAACGAGCTATTTCGGAGACAAGAATCAAATTATTACATGATTATTACATCGTGGCGCAGGGTGACCAGACTGTTAATGTGATGGGTTGTGGGTACGTTTCTAACACGAGGAAATGAAATTTTAATATTTTCATTTGTTCACTCTGGTAACGAGGCAAAACCCGACGTTGAGTTCCGATTCCCAACACGCAATGCCTTCAGAATTCTGCAAAAAGTGGGGAACGGAAGTGTCTTAATGAGTATCTTAACACTACGTTCCCAGGTTCCTTCTGCCTACTTTTTTATGTGCGGCATATAGCATATAAGCTAACAAAAGTATACCGACTGAAAACGCCATGGTATTGGGTTCAATCTTTAAAATTGATTCAAAAGTGAAAAGTGAAAAAAAAGCGCAAAGCTGTTTATTTTCAAAGAAAAATAATATACTTTATACAAAACTCTTATAACATTGTTTGTTATATCATTATGAGTAGTTGAACCTAATTAGCGCTCGCAGCGATTTATTATTAGGTTATATAATTAAATGTCTTACAGAAACCCGTGTCGTTTCTACGTGACATTCCGGCATGCCACCGCCATGTTGAGAAATTTCATTAGCTTCGCGCAGCAGAGGGAACCTACTGTTAACCCAACCGAGGCCGTACCCCGATTGACCTCGTATTATTGAGAAGTTCTCAATAGAAGAAAAAGAAGTGAAGCATAAAGCAATGAAACATTTAACTCTTTGACATTACCCCCAAGAACGTTGTCTCGGGAATAACCAGAGCGCCTTAAAGTAATTTCGAAGTAAATTGTGTACTGTAAGACATTACTACAATATTGAAATAGAATAGGATAGAATTTTAATATTTTCTTTTGTCTTATTATTTTGTAGTCTACAATATTTGTAATATTATTTCAGAAAGGATTAATGACTAAATACACTAAATGTTGATCCGTAATTGAATGAGTTTTAAACGCTAAGACGACCTAGTGTTCAACATCTTTTTTTATGTTTTTTTCATTATAAGGTTAAGTCCGAGTCGGACTCGCCTACAGAGGCTTCTGTACCAATTTCAGGATTGTAAGTCAAAAGGAAGTATAATTATAATAAATTTGAACCTACAACTGTCACGATGAAAAATTCAATACATTAAAACATATCACCAGCGACCATTGTAAAAATAAATTTAAAATTATATAATGCACCTAATTGAAAAGATTTCATCTTTTTTAACTGTCGAAAAAATGAACGATATCGTAAACTATAGCGGTCTTCCGAGTAATGAATACAACAAAATGTAAAGTGATTTAGTACAGTTAACAGCGAGCAGTCCTAATGTAAGATATTACGGGTTATTCTATTTAAAGGTTATTTTGGGGCTTACGAATTCTTCTGAGCTCGCTAACGTTTATTATAATTGCAGTACTTGGCATAAAAAAAATGTTCCTTAGTTCATCTCTATTATCTTTCTTTAACTGATTATGTTTTGTAACGAATTTTAAATAGTAAATAGGTATATAAGTATTGATAGCTTCACTTATTTTAAAATTTCCTGTAGGTACTTCAAAGTAAATAAAATATTATTTCTATAGTGTACTTTTTATTTAATTTGTTGTGCATATCAGTGTAGTATTGAAATTTGAAATAAAATCTTCCAGTATTAGTAACAAAAAAAAAACTATCTAACGAAAAAAAGGCAAAAACCTTATACAATACTACGATAAAACAAAATAATCAAGCCAAGAAATATTTCCATTATAAATCGTCTGTGCTTGGTATATTCACTAGTAAATATTTACGTCCAGTCCACATTTACATTTAAGCCAGCAAGGCCAGGCAGACAATACTGCGGATGGCCTTAAATGGACCCATTTGAGGCAGTTAATTTGAATGAAATTAGTCACATTTGCATGGTAGACTCGGTAGCGTCAAACGTTATCACTGGAGAAAGCCTTTTATGCACTGGGATTAGGTAATTCGGGAATTTAGACCCAATATTTGATGGATATGATAAGTTCTTTAGATTAGGTTTGCAAATTCTATGATTAATTAAAATTTTAAAATTGATATTGAAATACGAGTATGTTACTTAGAAATATATTATGTATTGACGGCAATTTAAAATATTATTTCTATTTGTTGATCTGGCTTGGAGTTTTAGATTTTTAGCTGGATGACTACAATGAGTTCGAGAATACAGTATCAATGATACTGAAGAAAAATTACGTAAAAAGCATGAGGGCTCCACAAGGAGAAGTACCTATTTATATGTAGATGGCTAATGACAGATTTTTGTAGCGATTTCCTACTCCTCGCTAGGGAAAAAACGTAAAACTAAAAAAATATGTAACAAATAAAACAAATGAAATATTCCTTTAAACATTTCTGCTCTTTTTAATTAAGTTAGAATATTCTCCTTAACGTCAAGATGTTTTAACTAACAAGCAGCGCGGAGATAGCGGGAATGCGGTCAAATGTAATTTTGAAACGCGGAAACAAATCTTATCATTGTTTGTATATTCTAAGTGAAATGTATAGAAATGAAATGTAAAAAATATCATCATTTTTTAATAAAAATTTGAGTTTATAAAGTAACATCTGGTTATTTTAAAATATTATAGTGAATATTTATACAGAGTGGAAAGGAGTGTCTAAGCACTAGACTCTTTGCCTACGCGGGATATAGCGTGTAATAAATATTTATAAGTGAATAAAAGTAAGCCAGGTCGCTAGTGCCCCTCACGTGATTGATATGATATTTGGAACATTTTAATTACTTTTTATTTAGCATTACATTTTATCCCTTCCGGAGTAGCCAAAGAGAACGAATGCGATGGCCTCAGTCTTTTAACAGATCATTTCTAATGGAGCGTTACGTAATCTAAGATATAGAGAAGTACTTATTCAGAATATTTTAAACATTCTATTTTATTGAAACAAAATAAAATGAGAGATTTTTTTTTAGAATTTGCTTTACCTCGTTATCAGAGCGAGGAAATGAAAATATTAAATATTTTATTTACAGAAATATAACAAACCATACTATATATATATATCTAATAATTATAGTAATTTGTTTCAGGTACGAATTAGCCAACCAAGATATTTCTTTAAGGCACTTTGGTGAGTTAGTCATTCACGAAGTTTGGGCACTGTTTATTAAAAAAATTATAAATATATCACATATAGTACATATTACATATAGTAACCTAACATAAAATCTGAATTTCGTTTAATTTAGACTATTCAAATGCTACCTCTACAATTTATAAGAGTTCTTACGTCTTATTGACCATTGCATATAGGAAATAATAACAACTTAAGAGTTTTCACTTCTTTCACACAATCTTGAGACCGTCGTGCCAATCGCACTACGGTTTGTGTTCAATTCCCACTCGAAGAAAACAAAGCGTTGCATATCGTCACTCAATACCCAATGCTCAGCATCTGGAATTCGAATGAAAAGTGGAGAAAGGATTGTATTAATACTAGTTTTTACCTCAATCTCCGTTATATGCAGGATATATCGGAAAAATGAAAAAAAAATACTTCAATGTTTGTAAAGCTTAAATTCGTCCGTTTCAACCGGCAAGCCTAAGAGCTCAACGTGAGCATGAAATATGGCACATTAATGAGACCAGCTTAGTTTTTTTTTTCGAATGGACTTAATGCTGTTGACCTGGATTGGTCTTGACAGCGTCACCGGGCTGGAATCAGCTTAGTGCTGTGAGGTCTAGCTGGTTGAATACTAGTCCCGTTGGTTACTATGGTCGTATTCAAAAACTACGTAAATTATTTAATGAATTTCAAAGAATTGTGTCAAAATATAAGCTTGTTTTATTATTTTTTCCTGTAAATATATATTATAATAGAATAATTAATGTATAATTTTGCTAAGAAATAAGCAACATATAATAGCATATCACTTCAAAACATACCGTATACATATATGGCCATCGTAGTGCAGCGCAGTAGGACAGTATCTGAATGTAAACAAAATGGCTGTGGTTGGGGTATGATCCTCATCTGGGGAGAAGTATGATTTTCTTTCGCCGGCTCTAGTAAAACAATCTACAATGTCTCGAATTCGAGTAAAAGGAGAGAATAGAGTATCTATCACTAGGTTCTCTTTGCCTACCCTCATATGTAAGATTAATTGTAGCAGATAATTTAAATTATTTAAAAAAAATATATAGATGCCTTCAGGGCGCAGGGGCACAAGGGCGGATGTCCCACCCAATTCAAAGGGAATGAAAATATTAATACTCTCATTTCCTCGCTTTGGTAACAAGACAAAGCGCGGCGTAGAGTTCCGCCACTCAACAAGCAATGCCTCGAGAATTTAACGGAGAGTGGGTAACGAAAGTGTCTTAATGGGAACGGAGTGTCTTAACACCAAGGTTCCCAATTTCCTCTGCCCTCCTTGCTGTGTACAGGATACAACATAAAGCTAAAAAAAAATATTCAAAGAAAATTGTTCAAATACTTATCCCAAAACTATACTCCAAATAACAAATTGCAAATCTAATTAACAGAGTAGAAAATACAGTCCAATCTGCCGGACGCTGAGTAGACGTTGAGGTGGATGAATAATGAGGATTTTATTTTACTTCCGACCCCACTCGTTACAGTTGACTCGTCTTTCCCTGTCAACTAATTTGTTGAAGGAAAATGTTTAGTTAACAAAAAATGTTATTTTGTTTGAGTTAGCGTTGTAGAAATATTATATATCAGCTTGGCCTCTAGAGATATTTTCTGGGGAGAGGGGTGGTAGTGGGGATTCCTGCTGGTCTTAAGTTTTGCACAGATATGTTCCTGTAAATATTGTTTCATTAATTTTTGGAATGTATTTGTTAGTGAAATTTCTGGAGCCCATTGTCTGGTGGGATTTTAGAATGAGCAAAACTACACAAATAATAAATATAGTTATACATCTCATGTATTTTCTTATTAGATAATTGCATAGTTCCGTCACTCGAACGTTAGTAAAGGCTACCGGATAAAACTCCGCTTATATCTCTAACAGACACCGATCCATTACGATTTTATTACAAGAACACATTTCAAACACAAAGATTCAAATCTTTTGGTTCTCCTAAGCAAATGAAAAATAATTTTTCATTTACTTAGGAGCTGCTTTTTTTTCAATATAAAACTGTAACAATCATGTCTCACAATAGACAATTCTTTTAACTTTATTTTTGATAAAATAAACATAAACTGACGTAAAATTTACAACAGCCAAACGTCGACAATAAACGTACACAAAAGCAAAATGTAAGAGGACTTACCAAAAACAACGAAAACGTCTTAGTATATGAGATTCCTGGGGAAACTTGCATTCAGCTAATTTATTCATCCTTCTTACATGACTCTCGCAAAAATATTTATTCTTCGGATTATTCTTACTTTGCGTTATTTGAATAAAAATACATATATTTTAATTTGAATGCATTAATGTATATGAAATATTTTTTTATTATTTTTTTACACCAATTAAGTACATATTAGCTATCTCCTGGTAAGATTATTTTGCGGTGACTTTATAATTCTCTTTGCCATATTACTTCCCGACACCACTAGTTCTACAAAAGTAGTAAAAAAACGCACATTTGTGAAATGATATGTACCACTATTCATTTTACTAGTACTACGTCAAATTTTGAAAACTTGGCTCTCATTTTACATTTATGTTTTTGATGGGATTGATATTACAGCCGAAGAGTCGCCGCATAATTCAGCAATTACTATTATAGTTTCTTTCGAGGTTCTGGGATTTCACATCAAATGTTCTGGGCATTTAATTTTCTGATACTATGAGGAAGTATTCATAAAGCTATTATAAAATTTTATAT
Organism: Heliconius hermathena; assembly: GCA_013403705.1. Lineage (NCBI taxonomy): Eukaryota > Metazoa > Arthropoda > Insecta > Lepidoptera > Nymphalidae > Heliconius > Heliconius hermathena. The sequence continues at coordinate 527,989 of JAAIXJ010001898.1, read as the reverse complement.
TTATGTCTATTAAAGTTCGCCATAGTAAGATCCTTGCAATAAATTAGAACCTATAGATACATATGTTATCGAGGATTAATAGAACATAACAAAAAAGTTCCAGCATTATCCAATAGCTTTAATGTGAATTTCAGAACGACAGACAGCCATAAAATACTAAAATATAGATATTTTCAACTAATAGGTTTTACAGTCACAATTTGTGCCCCTGCGCCACGACTGGCCTCATTGTCTACATTGACCACCTATTCTTATTTTTTAACATTTTATTTCACACTTATGTGTGTGTGTGTGTGTGTGTTGTGTTATTTCACACAGGAAAGAAAAATACTGACGAGTATTAAGAAAACGTTTAAAAATTTGAACGTAGCGAGATTTGAACCCGCGTCTCTTTCGACGGTTTCCAAAGAGACGCGGGTTCAAATATCGCTACGTTCAAACTTTTATACGTTTACTTAATAAGTATTATTCTTATTTTATTACATAATATGGTAAAGGATCATGCCGGTGGACCACGTGGCGGTGCAAGTGAAATCGTGTAGAATGCAATAATATGCCCCAAGTTATATTTACGTACCACAAAAAGTTTAATAAAAACTAAGTGATTTGGGTTCCGCTTTTACCTTTTAAGATACGAAATCCTAAAAATTCATATTATATAAAATATGAAACTTATATAAAATTGACAATAAACTAAGACAAAAAATCTTTCAACAAAATGAAAAAAAAAGGCATTTCGTTAAACAGTGCATTAAATATATCTTTCATTCATTTTACATAAATTTGTATCTATTAAATTACACAGTAAAATTTCATATATAAAATGATATTACAAACAAAAGAAACAAAAGCAATGAGCAGTATCTTAACAACCCTTGGCATGATTTCAACGTGACGTCATATATTTGTTTCAAACAACGCCGAGTTATTTAATAGAATACATTTTAATTGGACTGTAGTATAAATGTATGGAATGGAATAAGATATTTTACCTTTTAACAGTAAAGCAGTGTATTGAGACACAGTCTGCCTGTAAATACAATGAATGTATGTTCGATTCCCACTCGGAGAAATATTTTTAGACAAGGCGTGGCGTTGCGATCCATCATACAATAGGTTTTGTCTCGAATTTGATAGAAATGTAGAGAACGGTGTTTCTCTTCATTAGGCTCTCCCTGCCCACCCTACTGAGAAGTTCTTATTTTTATTTTTAGATAATTGCTTTATTTTAACAGGAAGTCAACTTCCTCATACTAATAATATTAAAGCTGATTGTTTTTTAAAACCATCTAGTATTCATATAGCGCCTTAAAAACGAAACCCAGTGTAATGTTGGGATTTAGCAATGCACAACACAATGTGATTCGTCTAAAAAAGAGATTTATTTATAAGATTAATAACAATATTCAAATATAAAAGACCCAATAAAATAAAACAATAAAACCACTAACCTAAAAAAGAGAATCGACAATTAAATGTCCATGCACTCTTGTAGTAGTAACTTATAATACTTATACTAGCTATTACACTTAATTCCACAATTAATAAGATTATAATTAATATCAACTTTTAAACGGTAAATAATTTAAAATGAAAGTTATGTATTGTACGTTAGATCAATTTAAAATGGCAGCAACGGCGAGCGTCGGTCTCCGATCCTCTGTGGAACGTGGCGCCATCTCTCAAATGAACTAAGCAACCGACACGGTGCTTACATCTCCCTTCCTGGAGAAGCTTAATTCCCAAAATTAAGCTCTATCCATAACTAATCAACATGCATTGGAACAAGTTTTGTAATATGATATAGTCCAATTGATCTTGTTAAAGACTATAATTAATATCAACTTTTAAACGGTAAATAATTTAAAATGAAAGTTATGTTTTGTACGTTAGATCAATTCAAAATGGCAGCAACGGCGAGCGTCGGTCTCCGATCCTCTGTGGAACGTGGCGCCATCTCTCAAATAAACTAAGCAACCGACACGGTGCTTACATCTCCCTTCCTTAAGAAGCTTAATTCCTAAAATTAAGCTTTATCCATAACTAATCAACAAGCATAGGAACAAGTTTTGTAATATGATATAGTCCAATTGATCTTGTTCCGCGACCCGTATTTATTTTAAAAATTGTATCAGATATTTTCTCTTCAATCAGAAACGGACCAATTCTAATTTCATTCTTTTTTTTTGTTTAATTTGTTGCCGTGGTTTACATACACCATATCACCTTTTTTAAAATCATATTGTATTCTGGACCTGTCAAATAAAGATTTATTATAGTCGTGTGATTTTCTTGATCTTTGAAATGCTATTTTCCTGTCATCTTCCAAATTTCTTGTTAATGCCTCTTTTTCCTTTAATTCAGGTGGTAACAGGTCTGTAGACTCACCATATAACAAATACTTAGGAGAAAATCCTGTTACTGAGTGGTTTGTTTCATTGTATCTGTTTCTACATTCCTCTGCAATTTTTGACCAATTGATTTTGCCTTTTGATTCATTCATTCTACATCTCATTTTGTTTACTAAAGTTTGGTTTAATCTCTCGTTTAAACCATTTGAGAAAGGTGCATCTACTGCTGTGAACACTAACTGAATATTTCTATTTCTAAGATAATTTTTGAATTCATTAGAATTAAAAGCGGGATATTGATCAGAAAGTAAGATATCTATTGTTTCTTCTTTAGGAATTTTTTCTATGAGCTTGATATAGTCCTGAGCGTTTTGATTCTTAGAACATAAGATGTATGTAAATCTAGTGAAGTGATCTACCAGAAGGTGTAAATATCTTTTTAATGATCTTTGACCACCAAATCCTCCTATTGTATCTAGCGACATTATTTGAAACGGTTTTGTAGCTGGGCCAAGTTGTGACATAACACCATATTTTCTATTTATCCTTGTTTTGTTTTTTATACAAATTTCGCAATTTTTGCAAATTAATTTAATATTATCTGATAGATTGGGTGCTGTATAAAACGGCTTTATTTTCGATTCTATTTCATTAATTCCAATGTGACAATATTTATCATGAACCTTTCTTATTATAATTTTACTATACTCTTCACTTACAACTAATTTTTTTTCCAATTTTTTTTTTAGTATATTCCCATCTTCTAATACAAGATTATTTCCTTTTTTTAAGTGATGATTTTCTGCTTGATCATTTTTTATATCAAGAATGTCAATTAAATTTACTGTTTTTAAATAATCGTCATTGTTTTTATAGATTTCCAACACTGGATTCCTGCTAAGGCAATCTGCTTCTGTATTATTTTTTCCTGGATAATATTTTATTTCACAATTATATTGAGACAGATAATGTAACATATCACCTAATTCCTCATCAGTTCTATTTTTCACATTTAGCTTCTCTAAAGGTTTGTGATCTGTATAAATAGTAAAATGATTTCCAATCAACCAATGTTGCCAGAACTTTATACTTTCTTTAATTGCCAGACACTCTAAAAATATAGCTTTTTTATGTTTTTGCGATTCATTAATCTTTTTAGAAAAGTATGCTACCGGCTTTTCTTCGCCGTTTTGTTGAATCTGTTTTAAAACTGCTCCTATACCTTTGACACTGGCATCTGTATAAGTAAATATTGGTGCTTGTGGATCATAGATAGCTAGTATTGGTTTAGAACATAGATAATTTTTAATTTTTTTAAATGCATCTTCACATTGTTTTGTCCAATTAAAAGTCTGGTCTTTCCTAAGCAAATTATGTAATGGATCAAGTGCTATTGAAACATTTGGAATGTATTTTCCATAAAAAATAATTTTTCCCAGAAACTGACGTATTTGTTTTCTATTTTCTGGAATGGGAAAATCTTTTATTGATTTCAGATTATCTTTTAGTGGTGTAATCGTATTATTTTGTAATATATGTCCCAAATATTTAACAGAATTAGATGCGAATTTACATTTTACGAATTTTAGCCTGAAACCTTCTTCTCGAATCGCCTCCAGTAATTTTTTTATATGTAAAATATGTTCATTAAATGTCCTCGAAAAAATTAATATATCGTCAATATAATTTACGGTGAATTCTGTTAAGTTATATTTTCTTATAATGTTTCCCAAAATCCGTTGAAATATAGCTGGAGATATTTTAAGGCCAAAAGGTAAACAGGTCCACTGGTAGTGACCTTCCTGTGTTACAAATCCAGTTTTATGTCTGTCTGTAATTTTTAATGGAATGGACCAAAAAGCAGAATTTACATCTAAAGTAGTGAAATAATTACAATTTATTGTTTTAGTTACTAAGTCTTCTATGAGAGGAAATGGTTGTGCTTGAGGTATAACTATTTTATTTAGGTCTCTAAAGTCAATGCATAACCTACTTTTTTTTCTTTCATCCCTTTTAAAAGCTAATGTAACAGGTGCAGCGAACGGACTGTATGATTCTTCAATTAATCCATATTTTAAAAGCTGTGCAATTTGTTTTTCTATTTCAACCTTGTCTTGAAATGAACATCTATATTGTCTTTTAGAACAATATTTTTCAACTTGCAAATTTATACAAGCTTCATAATTCTTCACCTTCCCTGTGTCATATTTATGTTTTGCAAAAATATCTCTGTAACTGTCCAATAAATTATTTATTTGTTCTCTTTGATTATTATTTAAGTGTTCTGTATCTATATTAAATTTGTTTGTATCTATACCTTCATTAAAGTTCACTCCATACTGATTTTCCTCTATATTTTTACTATTTATTTGTAAATATTTTTTTTTTGTATTTGGATATTTAAATTGTCATCATGAGTCAACCCAAATTTATGAATTGTATCTAGCCCTAAGATTAGATCNGTTTAAATTCCCTATGATTTTAGCTATAATCGTAAATATATATTATTGAGAAAACTAAAACTTAACAATTACTTCAGTGTGTCGTTCAAACTTTGTTCCAACAAATGGTTTGGGTGACGTGGACTTAAAGTGCGTTGCGTGAATATGAGTTATTAAATATTACGAGTATGTGTAATATTTATATATATATATATTACACATACTCGTAATATTTAATAACTCATATTCACGCAACGCACTTTAAGTCCACGTCACCCAAACCATTTGTTGGAACAAAGTTTGAACGACACACTGAAGTAATTGTTAAGTTTTAGTTTTCTCAATAATATATATTTACGATTATAGCTAAAATCATAGGGAATTTAAACGTAACAGATTGTGGGTTCTATTCACACATGAGGCAATGAACTATTTTATATTTTCGTTTCCTCGCTCTGGTAACAAGGCAAAGCGCGGCGTTGAATTCCACCTCTTATCACGCAATGCCTCCAGAATTCGGCGGAAGTGTCTTAATGGGAACGGAGTGTTTTAACACTAGGTTTCCAGGTTTCCGCTGCTTACCTTGCTAGGGAATGTTTTTTAGGGAGTTATACCGGAGATGCTAGTGGGTTCAATCCTAGTGCGGAGAATGTAAATTTTATATATTTTTTCCGGTTGCATTGTGTTCCACAACTACTAATGAACATCAAACAAAAATATAATCAAATCAAAAGGTTCTCGAAATTTTCAGCTTCACGCTGTATCCCGCACACAGCAGGGTAGGCAGAGGGAACCTAGTATTAAGACACTCCGTTCCCCACTTTCTGCCGAATTCTGGAGGCATTGCGTGTTGAGTGGCAGAACTCAACGCCGCGCTTAACCTCGACACCAGAGCGAAGAAACGGAAATATAAATTTAAGTAAATATTTTATCTCCTCGAGTGGGGATCGAACCCACGACCAGTCGGTTTTACAGTCACCTCGTGCCGCTGCGCCACGACTGGCCTCGAAATTTTCATCGGCATAATATATAAATATATTATAGAGAAGTAAAAAAACCTTTCAAAAGTTTACGATGTGAACAACATGACAATGTCGTTTCCCCACGGCCTATAAGTTGCTTCTGGCAACATTATACGTCCGAAAGTATAGAATTTTGCGACCAACACCGCACAATGAGGGTAACTTTTTTAATGAATATCCCGAAGATATTAAAAATTGCAAAGTACTATAAACGTAAACAAAAAATTATAAAAAAGTCCGCGTATTATGATACCCGGGTTATATCCTTATTAAGAACATACAGACAGTTTAATATTTTGTATAAATTTTTAATGTTTAATTGTTTTTTGTAAATTTTCTTTTAGCTCCACGCCAAATAATAAAATTCTAGTCTCTACTCTACTCTCTCGGGCATTCCGTCCTCCACAATACGCCCGAATTAGATTAGCGATACTTAACGCCGCTAATATGCTCACTTTATTTCTCTTTTTATAATATCGGTAGTCTCCTTAAACTGATTGACGGTTTCGTTTGAAATATCATGATAATATCAAATATTAACTGTCACGACTGAGATTAGTCCAACTGGTTGTGGGTTCGATTCCCAGTCAAGGAAGTGAAATATTTATTTACATTTTAATTTCATTCTTTCGCTCCGGTGTCAAGGCAAAGCGCGGCACAGTGAGCCTCCAGAACTTGGCGGAAAGTGGGGAAAGGAGTGTCTTAACTAGGTTCCCTCTGCCGACCCTGCTGTGTGCGGGATACAGCGTGAGCATGAAAAAAAAAATAACTGTCACACAATGGCGTCCATTTTTATAAAACTTTATTCTACTGCTAAAAAAAATCATCACCTATAAATATGGTAATAAATAATCTAAGTAAAATTAATCTTTAAAAGTCTAGTTGTAGCCATCATGACGCACCGGCACAGTGGCTGACTTTAAACGCAACGATTACGGGTTCGATTCTTACTTGGGGAAAAAACGAGGCGTCGAACTCCACCACTCAACACACAATGTCTGAAAAGTTGGGCGAAATTGGGGAGGGAGGTAGCACTAGGTCCCTTCTGCTTATCCTGCCATACGTGAGATAAAGCATGTAGTTTCGAAAATCTAATATTACAGTAGTTCTAATACCGATACAAAAATGTATGGTTATTATTTCACTTGTTTAAATATTTATGTAATCTTCAAAGTATCATTCTGCCTTAAATTTTGACCATTTATGAAAACTTTTAGAAATTCAAAATAACAAAGTTAGACATGGCAAAGTGTTTATGTGGAAGTAAAATTTTCCGCATCTCCTATATTGAACTAACAATTCTACAGTAAAACGTTTAGACACGCTGAATATTTGTAATTTATGAACCTTATTATATTAACTTAGTTCGAGTTTGAATTGGAAAATGTACCAGAAGTAAACCTTTTTGACCGAATTGAAGAAGAAACGTGTTTTATTATTTTTTAGGTTCCCGAATTGGGTAAATCGGGACCCTATTACTAAGATTAACATGTCTATCTGTTTGTCTATCTATCCATTTGTTACCAAGCTGTATCTCATGAACCGTGATAGGCAGTTAAAATTTTGTGTAAAAAATTAACTGTTGCCGCTATAAAAAACAAATACTAAAAAACAGAATAAAATAAATATTTAAGGAGGTTCCCGTACAACAAACTTGACTTATTTGCATTTTTTATAGGTACGGAACCTTTCGTGCGCGAGTCCAACTCACACTTAGTCAGTCTTATTTATAATATTATGTTAGAATGTATCTATATATTAATTTGTGAATCAAAAGGTTTATACTCCTTTTCCTAAAAATTGTGCGGATAGCGGAGAATGAAGTTTAGAGCGGTACTAGGCCGCTCAAATTTCCTTTGCCTGCCTAGCGAAGACATCGGTGACCTCCGAGAACACAGAATCGATGATACTGGAGGAAGGTCACGTGAAAAGCATAACGACTCCCCGGAGGCAATGTACCGATAAGTTGATGACAGTGGACGAGGCGGAAGAGGTATGTACAGACCGTAGCCCTTGGTGCTCCGTTACCTCTTGTTACCAAGCATAAAGCATAAAACTAAGAAAGTAATATTTTAAATTCAATGATAAACACTACAAAATTATGTTGCAGAAATGTACACTTTTGAATAAAGTAGCAAATATGCTGCTAAGGCGTTTTGTACGTTCGTTTCGTTCTCTAGTAAAAATTAATTTATAGTATAAATTTGATAATCACTACAATAGGGTATCCTTTTGCTTGTGATTATCGTTTTAAGCTTTCCCTAGTGTTAAGAAACTTCTTTTTCATCTTTCATCAAATTTTCAAGACATTGCTTGTGACCAAACCGATTTAATAAAATTTATACCTTCAGATTGGGAATCGAACCAACAGTCTACAAAGATGCGATAGTTGTTTCTGGTCGTCCAGACGACAATACAACCCTTACACTTTTTTTGTCAAAAGAATATTTTCAAATATCGACGTAAGAAACATATATTAGTGCAACGACGACTCGAAAGACGTCGCTACTACATACAATTTCATGAGACCGAAGTATCAAAAGTGTGGCTTATAAAATGGGCGCCATCCGCCCAGAATACTCAAGCACTACAATAATCATTTTGAAACATCTATGCTCTCTTTCAAATAATAAACAATGCTTCTCTTTAGTGTGCTTAAAAAATGTAGTCAAACATATTATATAAAAGTAGTCTCTAGGCTACTAGACTGTATAAACATTAGTTTCATAAGTAAGCATAGAAATTCTTAAAAAACATATTGATAACTAACAGGTAGTGTCTCTATTTATTTAGAAAACGTATTATATAAAAAATTGAACGTAGCGGGACTTAAATTTTTATACGTTTTCTAAATAAGTATTTTTCTGTCCTAAGTATGGATTAACACTTTAATAATAGTTCAAAAAAGTGTCTCTATTTTTCTCAAACATTTCATTCTCCACTTCATTTGTTGTATTATATTATGAGACTGATCTCAACACCGTGCTTTGTCTCTAAAGATGAAAAAGAATATATTATAATCCTTTAATCGAGTGAGAATCTAACTCACAGCCATCGAACGCTATCCTACTGCGCCACTTATATTTTAAAATAAAATAATATAAAGAAATATCTAAATATACATAAACCACAATTTATGTCACACATAAACTAGTGCTATTACTCAACATAAAGTAATGGTGTAATGCTTTGATCCCGCGCACTGACGTCACGTAATTACGCATATAACTGGACACGTTAGCGACGCCGCTGGGTGCATGCTGATTTAACTATGAATATATATCGCAGGTATATACGTTTCAGTTAGTACGTGCTTAGTGAATTTAATATATTTTTATATATTAGATATTATTTATTTATAATTTACATTATATAAAATGTAGCTTTGAGTTCCGTTACTCAATACGCAGTGTCGTCTGACAGCCACAGGCTCTTCCTCTACAAGGCGAAATTTCATTATTTGCTATAGTTTAGCTGAACCGATAAGGTTGTTCTTCAGATGTCAATACTTCAATATTACTGTTAAAGTGCTCATTACGCTCAACAGGTTTTGTTTAGGCAATACAATGAAAATGTTTTATTCAAATCCATCCAGGAATTCAGGAGATGTGCGTGTAAAAGCAGACAAACATGTTCAAAGCCGCGAATTCAGATTTTATTAGTGGTTTACACTTTTACAATTTTTTTGCAAATCTATACATATTTATACATTCAATGTACTGAGTATAAAAGGATTTTTTCCCTGTTTTTTCTAATACTTAAAAGAAAGACATATATTTCTCAGCGGGCCTGTGGGTCTATCTGTTTGCCCAAATCACTTTTCTCAAAATAGCTTAAAAGTTAATCAAGAAATTAAACTATCAAATATCCAGATTTTCTGTCACTAGAAGGAAAAAAAAGTATAATCAACAGATTATGCTTATTCTTCAGAGTGATTATTCTTCGTTTTCGCCGCATATTATAAAAAAATTGGTTTGCCATCAAAAGAATAGGGAATAGGAATAACTCTACATAACCCATTTAACTTACAGAACATAACTGTATACGTCTCTTTTGTATGGCTATAAAAAACCATTTAAAGAAATGTCGCGTTTGTCGCTTTCCCAGTAAAAGTGATAGAGGCCTGAATGTCGTTCGGAAAATGTAGACTAGCACAAATCGGAATGCAGCTCACATTCTTGCAACCAATCCAAATAGTCACGGCTTTTAACGAAATACCCGACACTATTATATGGCTGTCACTACTATGTCTATGTAGATTTCAAATATTTTCTTTATCTAGTTACTCATACAGGTTTCGTATAGATTCTATTTTGAAATTTTATATGAGTGTAGACATTCTATTGGCTAACTAGGCTGAATTACAGTTTTTTTACTTCACGCTGTATAGCAGGGTAGGTAGTATTAAGACAGTCTATTTGCCACTTACCGCCCCAATTTTTATGACATTGTATTTGATATAGATTGAGAGTAAAGACATGAATTAGTTCATTCCTCCCAGTAGGAATCGAACCCACAACCCTCCCGTCTACAGTCAGACGTTGAACCACAGCCTCTACCACCCTTATCCCGCGTATAAAATATCAACTAATGATGCCAGCGTAGTGTAGGTACCTAAAAAAATACATACAGGATAGATGGTTACACGTGTCATTGGTATGCATTGAGAAATTTCATTATAATAAAAAAATAATTTCCAGTAAAAAAAAACGCATTTTTCTAATATATCGTATGAAATTTTCTTATTCTCCTACTTTTACTATGCAATTATCATAATAATAAAGCTAATCGGTAGACTAACAGTTGTTGGCTTTTTTTGTTGTCACGCCTGTACACAACAGGCCTCTGCCTATGCAGAGGGAAACTAATGTTAAGATACATGGTGGTAACGGACTCGATCCCCATTCGAAATAACGAATTGTTTTAACTTGCTGTTGCTTAGTTTTAAGGCTAAGCGCGGCGTTTTCCGCCATTCAACACGCTCGATGTCTCGATCGAGAATGCAATGTCGCTCTCTACTTATCCTGCTCAGCGAAAAAAGTGTGAAGCTGTATTTTTTAAAAATAATGTGTTTATCATAATATATAATTTAGCATATATATATATATATATATATATATATATATATATTCTAAGCTCATTATATATTCAGCTTAACATTAACCCTTAAAGGGAATGTGAGTGTAAAAATACTCACGCGCAATTTTTACATCGTATCCGTAATCCGTAACAGTCATAGTGCCCTATTGATTAACAACGTTAGTGCTGACCTTTCTTATGATTTTTATTAAATCAAGCATGGAAAATGGAGTTTTAGTATGCATAATGGGAATTGTTTTTTGGATTATGAGTCCACGATAGTAGTAGTAACTAGAATGTATAGAAATTTAAAATCAAAGCTGTACTAACATCTACCGACAAGCCGACTGACGAAGAGAACTTATTAGAAGAAGATATTCATCAAGATGTTGACTATTAAGAAGAATTTCTGTCTCATCTCTACGAGAACACTTTGTATATGAAAGTAAAAAAAAATATTTGAAAATAAATGTGAAAAAATTTAAAGTTTTTTTGCCCCTAAGAATTAAAAGTTTTTTTTGTCACACTTGGGAAAAAAAAAATTTAAAGTCTGCCAGGTTAAGGGCAACATATTGTACTTAACAGAATTAAAAACTTTGGTTTATACTTGGATTTTATTCTGTTATAAAAAAGAAAATATTATGGTCCTCTCTTGTATAGCTGTTGCTATAGTAGCTGTTTAAGTCATATTTTACAAAAACATATATGTAGTTATTTACTACATATATTTATTAACATACATCTAAACTAACTAGTAAAAGTAAGTTGTTCACAATTTCTTACAATTAGTTAAAAGTTTTATTAATTTTAAAAACAAGGTGCTTTTACACCCATTATAGTCTTAGTGGGTTAAGTAATTCATTATAGCCCTTAAGGGTTAAGCTACTGTACTTTTGGAAATAAAACTAAATACATATTATATAAGTAAGCACACATTACTCAGCTGTAAGCTTCCAACAAATATTGCATATGGAACTATTTACAGACTGCTTATAAAAATTCAAGAAGCTACATTACAGTGACACCGAGTACACAAAAGTTTATCCAGTACGAGAGATAGTACAGAGATGTAGATGCAGCATGCATTATTCACCTTGCACCTCCATATGCAGCTCGAGCTTCGCCCTGTTGTGTGCTATAAATTGCACGACGATATATTGCTATATAAATCTAAATAGTTCGTATTTTTACACTTTTCCAGCCTTAAGTGGAGTAAGAAGCGGAAGGTAAGTGGTACGTTCTCTTCTTGTTTATCTATTTTGCGAAATTACATCTTCGGTTTTGGAACCCAAAAATGAAATTAATTTTAAAATAAACGAACACAAATATAGCATGTATAACTATTGTATGCACGATTCGAAACTTTTTTAACCATTTTATTTCGATAACAAACAAATAACAATATAACTTGAATGTTATTAAAAACTGAAGTTGAATGTTATTAAAAATTCGGATATTGCATTTCAATTGTTTGTTTTTTTTTTATTTTGTGTTTTCCACTTCATCCGGCATATCGCACAGTATGCAGAAAAAAAACCTAAGTTTTAATTTCTCAGCCGATTTTGAATCTTTACGAAAATAATACATCCTCCTAGTGAGGATTGAATCCACTACAAACGCCGACAAGATGTTTTCTTGTCAATATGGTAGTTTTAAAATATATTATAAAAAAATAAGTACGAGTCGGACTCTACAATACAATAAAATAATTTTATAAGGGTTTTGTCTTTTCTTTTTAGGGCACAAAACCCAAAAAATCATAAACTATACGGCTACAGGTAAGACTATAAACTTTTACTAAATTAAACATTGATATCGAAATTAGACGAAATTTTCATACTATTGAATATTTCAACTATCAATTAAAAATAATTGTTCAAAATACTATTACAACAAATATATTATCGTTAATCCTATTAATATTATAAATGTTCATATATTTAATACACAAGCCACTGGATTATATTAAATTTGGTTTATAAGGATAATAGGCTTGGTTACCACATAAAATGTTTTTGTCTTTGTAAATTGCAGATTATTTTAATCAATTTTTATTAAAAAGCAGACTTTCTGTTCAGTATCACAAAAAAATAAATAAGCGAAAGTGGTTCTGTGTTCGATCCCCACTCGCCATGAGCCATGAGCTGTATTTTTATTTTCTCGCTTTGTTAACAAGATAATGAAAGCGTGGCGTTGAACTCCGCCATACAATCTCCCTTCTATAGGTATACGGGGTACAGCATAATCTTAACTTCTTAAAATCTTTACACTAGTTTAGACCTATTTCGCTAAATGCGAAAAATCTTAAAGAATATTTTTAGTGTCACGACGCAAACAACAGGGGAGGGAGAGGGTATAACACTAGATGTATTATGACACTCCGTTCCCCATTTCCCACTGCCTTCTGGAGGCATTGCGTATTGAATTGGAGAAACCCAACACCGCGCTTGGCATCGACACCAGAGAGAAAAAATGAAAATATTAAAAAAAATATTTCCCTAATTGGGAATTGAACCAATAACCTGCCTCGTTTACAGTCATTCTTTGTGCTCCTGCGCCACGAATGACCTTAAAATAAACATTTTAACTATAATAACATAATTTTAACTAACTGTAACGACACTCGTAATGTGAATCGTACTCAGTAGCGCGTCCTCACGTGCACAAGGAGCGGCTCTTACAAAGTACCTCGAGCTGGTAGCGTTTAGCATTTTCACTCTTAACTTTAGCTGTTTTCACAACTTGCATTACTATTTGAATTGAATTTTATTTTATTAAAATTATCTTTGAATCATTTGTATGAATTGTGTCATTTTGAATTTCAATACAATGAAGTTATATCTTCCCATTATGAAACAATAGGCTACTTGGATATTTTCGTACAGTATTTTTTGCATATTTTTTTAAAATCAATTTTAATACACTACACAGGTAACTTTGATATGACGTTATATTACCTATAAATAAATGAACAAATTATCATCTGTATAATTCACGTAAAGAATTTGCGCTTTGGTTTGCGGCTTTGTCTTGTTATTGCAGACAAGAAAGGAAAATTATTTATTCCTCCGAGTAGAAATTGAACCCACAACCTTCGAGTCTACAGTCAAAAAAAGTCATTAATATTAACCAAACATACTTTTTACTCCAAAGATACCCTACAAGATAGAATAGCAAAATATAAGTATTTTGCTAGTGGTAAGCCACTTATTGTTTCTCCATACTCGTATACTCTACCGTACAGTTATTGAGAACGAGCCAAAAATGCGCAACAACGTAACAAACACTCCGCTGCGTTTAGATTAGATAAATATTTTTACTATTTGGGTGTTAACGCGATATTATTTCTATATAGCTATATTCTTATGTTATTAGAATTCTAATTTATTTTTAATAAATAAATTAAACATATTTTAGGATAAGTGCGGCGTCGAGTTCTGCCACTCAGCCTCCAGAATCCGGCGGAAAGTGGGCAACGGAAATATATTAATGAGAAGCACTAAGTTCCGAAGGTTCCCTCTGCCTATACAGCTATGTGCGTGATACAGTGTAGACATGGGCGTTATGAAACGTAATCGGTTTCAGAAACTGCTTACGAGTCGAATAACCGCATAACTAGTTTCTGGGACAAACACATAACGATTATTTGACATACGTAGTTTCATGACAGTAAGCAGTAACACATTTGTCAAAACTCAAAAGCAGTTGTAGCACAACTGTAACTTATTTCAAATAGATTATATTATAAAATAGTAATGTCAGTTACATCGATTCTAACATAGTCGCATCTCGCTCTATCTTACTACGTTTCGAACGAAAAGAGAGACAGCAATAGATCAAATTTGTAAGCAATTACATTGTAAATTATTTTCATTTCCATTCTTAGAACAAAAACGTCATTAAAATATGATTGATTACGCACTCCATGAAAAGAAAAAGTGATGCTAAAAATTAAAATTAGTAAATGCATAAGTAAAATTCTATGGAATTAAAAATAGTACTAAAAAAGAGAAAGTAAACTGATTATAAACAATATTTTTGAATATTTTATAATAGTGAAATTGCGAACCTAATTATGAGAATAGATCATTACTATTAAATATTAAGCGGACTATATTATATTATTAAGTGAATATAGCTTAAAAGAAATATAAAAAAATCAAATAATCAACATTCATTTTTTTTATAAATAAATCTCCATTTTTTTTACCTTTGAATTAATTATATCCCTTTAAAGTTGCGATATATTTAAACATCGTTGCACACATATTTAATTTTGAAAAAAAAGTTAATATTTTTCAAATATTAAAATTCTAGAAATAAGCATTATTATGATAGGTAATATAACCTTAAGCATTTTTGTAATCATAACACTTTTTACCGTTATGATTACAGATAACATGCAACGTTTTCTGTAATCATAACTATAAAAGTAAGCGTAAGCAAATGTTTTGTAACTAGTTACAAAAATAAGCAGTTTTGAAAACTAGTTATTCGTGTACCCGAAACTAGTCGCAACCGATTATGCCTAAAAGACGTTACGACCCACGTCTAATACAGTGTAAAGCTAAAAACATCTATATGCTATTTGCTCTTAACCGTGAATTGAAACACTTTATCAATCAATCATCCGTTATGGCAAGTACGATATCATAGAGCACACAGAGACATATCCAAGCTCAATTTACTAGAGCCTTTAGAAATACGTGTGTTACATAAAAAATGTTGAAAAAACTATTTTAAATAAAAATTGAAGCCTTTTTTTGATGAACCGCGGTATTAGGATCAACTACTCAATAATGGTCTCGAAAATTCGGCAGAAAGTAGGGAATAAGTTTCTTAGCGCTATTTTGTATCTAGGTTGCATGTACAAACGGAGAGATGAAGATTTAATAAAAAATCTAACACTCGGGCCCTCAAAAGGAGAAATCACTACAGCAACTACTCTTATGACCAAAGCGCAGAAACCTATAATGTAAGTCAAACAACAAAACACTTCAATAAGTCGCGTTGGAAATTTGGTGGGCAGGGGAAAACTTTTATGTAATGATATTCAGAAGCAGCAACAGAAGAATTAACAAGGAACTCTGCCGAGGCCCCGCTATAAAACCCTGACTCTAATTAACAAGAGTGGCAATGAATCGGGTAACCCAACTTGGGAAAACTAAACACTAGACACTTTCAGTGACAAAGATTTATGATGGAAAAGTGAGCGGTAAGAGAGGTAGAGGGAGACCTCAGTTAACCTTCCTCGAAAACACAGTATCAAAGATACTGGAGGAAGGTCACGTAAAAAGCATGAGGCCACCCGGAGGGCATGTATGAAGAGGTTGATGACAGTGAACAAGGCGAAAGAGGTATGTAGAGACCGTAGCGTTTGGCGCTCCGTTCTCTCTGACTACCTACGCTAGGAATAAAGCGTGAAGCTAGTTTAGTTTTTTTTTTAAGTTTAATTTTCTATCCACGGACAGATATATATTTTTAAATAATATTATTATTAGAAAACGAATATTTGTAACAATATAGTAAAATAATAACTATGTAGTTTAAACGAGCGAAGCCGCGTGTGGGTCGCTAGTTGTATATAAAAAGAAAATTAATAGCAAATAATCAAACCGAACAAAACTCAAACAATGTGTTTACGTATGAAACATTCACTTGACAAAGTAACAAGCAACACTAAAGGCTCTCAACGTCTGATCGTGACGATGTGATCGAAAGCGACTCGAGTCGTCGACATATATCGACAAATTGATTGAATTCCCTCTCGTCAGTACTCATCGTATCGTCGGTTATGATTTGAGGCTACAGCGTCCAATCCAGCGTCCAAACGATACATTTAACATTACCTTGGATGGTTGGATGGATTGGTGAATCATTTATTTTGGATTTTTTAATTAGGTTTCTCTTTATTTTATTCTGCTTCAATTATGTTTAAGTAAAACTCAATTAATTGGATTTACAAGTACTTTGCAGTAGTCCGTGACCCGTGACGTAAAAAGTTCGAAAAAAAAAGTTCGGGTTTCCAAATATATCTGAGTACAGCAATCCGGTTAAATAGTTTCATTTAAATATGTATCAAAATCGTGAATGTCGACATTTTTAGAAACATTTAAATTCATTTACTAGCATTTTTTTGTCTATATTTGTTTTTATAGCTTCAGGTTGTATCCGACAAATAGCAGAGTAAGCAGAGGAAACCTGGGAAAGTAATGTACACACCTTCCCCCATTTAAAACTTAAAGGACACAATATTTGAAATTTTTGACGACATCTTGTTTTTTCACGCTGTATCCCGCACACAACAGGGTAGGCAGAGGGAACCTAGTGTTAAGACACTCCGTTCCCCACTTTCTGCCGAATTCTGGAGGCATTGCGTGTTGAGTGGCAGAACTCAACGCCGCGCTTAACCTCGACACCAGAGCGAAGAAATGGAAATATAAATTTAAGTAAATATTTCATCTCCTCGAGTGGGGATCGAACCCACAACCAGTCGGTTTTACAGTCACACTTCGTGCCGCTGCGCCACGACTGGCCTCAGGCCTTGTTTTTTCACTCCTTAGTATTAGAGCAACAACACATCTCTTCTGATCTCACTTGAAATCCACCTTCAAACAAAAACAAAATCAAAAATGATGATGAAAATCGTAACCAGTTTCGTGTTTTTTAACAGTAATTTCTACGTTTTTCGCGGTTTTGCAGTTTAGCGGCTTACTCCTTGCAAGAAAAAACCGTCATGCAGCCTAAGCCTTAACTTGAGACATACACATTAATAATAATATTACAGTATTTTTTAGAAGAATTTTAACAGTTTATATCTATTTTAAAATGTTACCCATACTGAGCAATGAAAAAATTTTTTTAGAAACGTATAACGCTTGGAAGTACCGGTAATTCATCCCGTGCCTCTGGGACACGCTTTTAAAGGGCAAATTCTACTACGATCAAATTAATATATTTCTTATTTTTTTTTATTAAGTTTCATTAAAAAAATCGAATTCACACTGTACGCACACATTAGGGTAGGCAGTCATATGCTTTTGCGACTGCGCCATTATGGTCTCAATATTCAAAATTGTCAATACAAAAATAATTATTTAAATTAAATTATTTTGTATGTTAATAAATTATTTAGATAATTCGCACACTCCGTTTTACAATGATTTCGCTTAACCATTGTCTGATGTTTATTTTAAAATTGATTTTGCAAATCGAGTTATTCTACGGAGCCCAACTGGCATATTAATTTCTAGTTAAAATCAGCTTCACGCTGTATCCCGCACACAGCAGGGTAGGCAGACGGAACCTAGTGTTAAGACACTCCGTTCCCCACTTTCTGCCGAATTCTGGAAGCATTGCGTGTTGACTGGGTTGAACTCAACGCCGCGCTTTGTCTCGACACCAGAGCGAAGAAATGAAAATCTAAATGTAAATAAATATTTTATTTCGTGGGGATCGAACACAAAACCAGTCGATTTTACAGGCAAACTTTGTGCCCCTGCGCTACTACTGGTCTCGTGGTAATTAAAATGTTATATTACTCTGACCATTCGCTTCCAATGGAAAAAGGCGGGGATAGAACAAAGACTACTACTTGTCTTTAATCTTAACAGGCTTCTACAATAGCATTAAAAATGGCTAATTGGGGCCTAAAAAGGAACTCATGTACCTTTTAATGAAATACTAAAAGAATAAAATTAAAATAAAATCTGATCGGAAGCGCAACAGTAATGGTATGGAGTAATATATTATTTTCCACTCTTAGTTACTCAAATCTCTTTTTAGTAATCCCTCTATAATAATCTACTTACTCTTACCAAAGAGAAACTAGTGTTTAATCATGATTTTTCTGGCTTTTTCTTAAAATTCGAAACACTGAATGTCGAATATCTTAATTTTAGCACTACTTAGCCGGAAAATAAAATTATTTGTGGGGTTCGAATTCACAACCACCGCGCTTGCACTCCTATACTCGTATATTGATTAAATATAGATTCATTCAGGGGCACAAGTGTGTGATTGTAAACGCAACAGGTTGTGGGTTAGATTCCCACTAGAAGTAATGAAATATTTCATACTTTGTTCGCTCTGGTGTCAAGACAAGGCGCGGCGTTGAGTTTCTACCACTCAACACACAATACCTCTAAAATTCGGAGTATCTTAACACTAGGTTCTCTCTGCGGGATACAACGTGAAGCTGATTTATTTTATTTAACCCTAAATACTTAACTTTCATGTGTACTCTGTTTAAGCTAATTATTTTTTTTGTATTAAGTATTATAGTTAAAAAAATCTACTTCTGTTTTTACAATTTTGCATTGTGATTTTTTTGACCTTTAATTAAACAGGGACATTTTCTTATAATCTCTTTGGTATGCAAAATCAACATTAAAATAGATATCGAATACAATATAGGTACTAATACACCATACTACTCCCTTATCTTATCTGTATTGCCAATAGACTGAGTCACAATTGTCCAATGATCTATAGTGAGCTTTGTAGGGATAATCAGCTTGTAAGAACTATACACTACGATATATACATATAGAGAATGATATTTATTACGCGGGCGATGTTTGGTTGTTAATGTGAAAGTTGTAGGTTTATTTTCTACTTGAATTATTATCATTTCCTTGCTAATGTTGGACAAAAATGATACATAGTTTAATAAAATTTCAAAAAAAGTGCTACAGAATGTGCTCGTTTTAAACTCGAATGGTTCACGAATAACCTCTGAAGAGCTCTAATATTCAGGTGCTGGCTCCGTCCGTCATCAACTCATTGATACCATAATATTGTACTGTCGCCTAAATTAAGTCACATTTCATAGTCAAGTTTCACGAGAATACAGTTATAACAAGTTCAAGTTCAAGCTTCAAATGCAGACTCGTCGATTTTATAACTTAACGTGTTATTTAGTTCGCTACTCAACCCGCTATATATCTTGAATTCGCCCGAAAAATAAAGAACAGAGTGTCTTTAAGCTAGGTTCGATAGACTTTGGACCTAAAACATTTATATATAATATTATTGTTATTTAGCTTCACGTTGTATCCCTAGGTAGCAGGGTAGCAAGAGATAACGGAGCGCCAAATACTACGGTCTTTGCATACCTCTTTCGCCTCATCCACTGTCATCCACTTCTTCATACAAGCTCTCCGGCAGGTCCTCATGTTGTTCATGTGACCATTTCTGACTATCATTGATACTGTATTCTCAAAAATTAACCGAGGTCTCCCTTTATATCTCTTATCTTACTCTTATTTATGAATGAAAAATGAGCGATAAGGTGTATATTATTAAAAAATACATATAGATATAAATATATATATTAGAATAACCGAATATGTAACATATATTGTATGTATGTTAAAATTGATTACGAGTAAATACATGACATTACCAAGACAACTGAATTTGAACTTAGACCTATTACAATAAACGCCACGCTTTGTCTCGACACCAGAGCGAAGAAATGAAGATATATATTTAAATATATATTTCATTTCCTCGAGTGACGATCGAATCCACAGCCAGTCGTGTTTACAGTCACATATTTGTGTAATTGCGTCACGATTGACCTCAAACAAATCGAGTTATTCTTTAATATGATTACGAAAAGATAAGCTACGAAATCATAGCATTTTTGTTCTTTTTCTTTCAATTGTTACCTTTATATTCGGTGAAAAAACGTAAATTATAGCGTACGCTTCCATTCCTCCGAGAAAATTTGAAAATATCTTACGGACCTTTTCGCACGAACCACGTCAGTGATTAATATTTAGCGAAAACGACCTTTTACAAAATAACCTTTTTTCCGTTCTCAGGACAACAACTTCTAAAAATATTCCTAAAGTTAGATACACGCTATAGTACAATTAAAAAAAATTGGTGAAACAAACATATAACCAGTTGGATAATTTGGGGCATGTGCTTGGAAGCTTAAGTATATCATTATACTCAAATATATCCGATTTTAACAATACCATATTTATATAGCTTTATACACTCTTTAGGGTTCCGTACCTTAAAATGAAGAAATGGACCCCCATAGGTTACTATTAGGTCACTTTGTTTTAAACTAAATTTTTACATTTGTAAAATTAGTAAGATGCACTGCCTACAAACAATATAGGTAAAGGTTTAAGAATAAATTCTAGTTTGTTTAGTCTAAATATTTGACCCGGTTACACATCAACATTGTACCTAATGTGAGTGGAGAGGGCCTCTCTCTTCATTATTACCCATTTTCCTTAAAACCATTACTGGACACTAAGTTGACTCTTTATACTCGAATTCTCGATAGACAATGTTGTGTCGTTTCTCGATAGCGAATGTCATTTTACAAAGCTTACTTTTGGCTTAGGGAGAACCTAGTGCTGAAACACTCCGTTCCCCATTCTTCAACAAAATTTCGAGATATTAAAGTTGAGTGACGGAATTCTTCCGAGCGGTGATCGTATCACACCACACCAGACACTGTCCCACTGAGTCATGACGGCTTCAGCGCGAATTTTTTATTTAACGTAAAATATATTTTTAAAGATCACACTTCAATTGTTAGTATTTTACCTAAAAGTGTTTAGCCATCTACAAACAATGTAAAGCTTAAAAGTCTAAAAATACTTTATCCAGGCTTAAACTTGGCCCCAGTATTGCATCTAATGCGAGTAGAGAGGACCCCTGCACGACTTCAAATATTCTTTAAATCCTTCACCGAACACTAAGTTGACACTTTTATACGCTATTTTCCCATAGCCATTACCTGGAATCTCATTTTATAAAGCTTATTTTTGGTTTAGAGTTTAATCAATGGTGTAGTTGAAATGTATTCCATTTTAGAAAACATTTTTCAGCAGCAGCAGGGTAGGTAGAGGGACTTAAGAACCTAGTGTTAAGACAATCCGAAGGCATTGCGCGTTGAGAGTTGAATCAACGACGCGCTTTGCTTCGCTACCACAACGAGGAAATAAAAATATTTAATATTTAATTTCCTGGAGTTGAATTCGAATACACAACCTGTCAGGTTTTTTTTTTATGGAAAAGGACAAGGCAAACGAGCGTTCGGGTCACCGGATGGTAAATGACTACCGCCGCCCACGACCCCGTGCGACATCAGAGGAGCTACAGGTGCGTTGCCGGCCTTTAAGGTGGTTTGGGCGCCGGAGCCAGGCATTACCTGATGCGAAACGCAGTGGTATAAAGCCACTACTTAACACCGGTTTTAAATGCCAGGGGTGGTAATGATCTGGTCGAGTCTGCCCATGCGTGTTGCCATTACTGACGTGACTCTACCACACGTACTTTAGTCGCCCCTTACGACACCACCAGTACCAGGATGCTCCTATTCTAAGCCGGGATCACACGGCCACGTCGCATGCCTGTGCTCCCGCGCCACTACTGACCTCACAAAAAGTTTTAATAAAAGTGAAAAAGTCTTAAGGCATTGTAATCCATTATCCACTGTTCTATCTAATGTGGTTTGTTTATATCTCTCATCAATCGGTGGGAGAGAAAGTCTGTTCTGTTCACAGCAAAGAAAAAAAGCGTTTATAATATATACTTACGTATATAAAACAATACGATGCAGAAATGCTGATTTACGACTTGTTTGCGAATGTATATCCCCTTTTCGACCTTTTTTTGGTACGGTTTAACTTTATGGTAACTAGCACTAGTCTGTTGGTTTGGTTGTTCTTACTTGTTTTTTTTTACAGTTACTTTTTTGTCGAGTAGCAGGGTCAGTAAAAAGAAACTAGTGCCAAAACACTCCGTTCTCCACTTGTCATTAAGAACATTTTTTTATATTATGACGTATTATTCAAAAGAGGGCGTTAAGTAAATTTAAATATATAATACAGTATGTTGATGCATAAATAAATACTAAAACACTGATCAGATACTAATGTGAGTTACATAAATGTTTGCTAAGCTAACAAGCTTGCGGAAACATCTTGCAAATTTATCTTTTTTTTATGATTGATATGAAAACATAAAGTAAATTTAAACTATAGGTGTAATCTATGCATGTAATGCTTCTCAGAGAATTCACAAAGAACTTCTATTTTCTACAGTATTAAGCTCTGCCAATCTGTGGGATCGATTCTCACAGGGTTAATGAATTAATTTAATTTTCCCGCTTTTACACAAGATATAGCGCGGCGATAAGTTCCGCCACTCAACACGCAACGCCTCCAGTTTAAATGGTGGCGGAATGTTTTAAATCTAGGTTCCCAAGTTCCCTCTGCAAGAATATAGCGTGAAGCTGAAAACAAAAATCTTTTCTTTTTGTAGACAAACTGACAAAAGATTTTCTCATTTATAATACTAATATTTACATACATAGGTATATATTATATAATATATACTTTACTAGATAGTCGTAAAAATGGCGAGAAGTCGTAAAACTTTAGGAACGCTTGCGAATAACACTGGAATCAGGTTAAGTAAACATTTCCTACGAACTCCGTAACATAACATCCATCTTTCAAGCCGTCAACTTATAGTTGATAAGTAAGTAGTAATAAAAAAATGGACAAGCACGAGACGGGCTCGCCCACCGAGGTCCCGTAAAAAAATTAAGGTCTTGAGCTTGTTCTGAAATTCAGGCTTAGATTAGCCTGAGTTCTTTCATCTGATACTTCACTTGAACTAGCGGCTTTAATACCAAATTTTGTCCCCTTTTTAAGGCTATTATTTTTTAGGATTCAACCGCAAATGTAAAGTTTTCAGATTTTGATTTTCAGCTGCCAAATTATATAATTCTAGGTCAACCGGTAGTAATCTATGAATTTCGTTTCTTGCTATATAAACGGATATATCTTTTATTTAAGTAAAAGTACAAATATTTTATTTTCTGGATATCATGGGGCCGTATATGGTTTGAATTTAACTCGATATCTCCAAGCTCTTAACAGACATACGGACAACAAAATGACCTTATAAGGGTTCCTTTTTTCCTTAAAAGATACAGAACCCAAAAATATAGTGATGATTTATATAAAAAGTTGTTTTTTACGGTTTGCTTAATGTTTTATATTTTTTTATGGAGATTATGTTGCAATTATTAAAATTTATTAGTAGTTTATATACCTAATGTAATTATATATATTTATTTAATAGTCCTATAATTTAACGCATCACTTAAGCTGAAAAAAGATCGATTTCAAAATGGTATTCGGAAAAAGAGCCAAAGCGGTTCTATTGTAATATACTCGTATAAAGGTTGTAAACCAAAAAAATTCAAACCTTTTTCCTTCCAAATAACGACAAAAACCCTCTAGGGCAATGTAAAAAACATGCACTCTCGCACTTTGTACCAACTTTACAGCTTTACAATAATCCCAGAATGTATTTAAATTTTCATTGTTTAGTTTGCTATGCTCTTGTTGATTTTATAATGAACCAATATTTGAGAAAACTAACACAGCTCTTCGTTTATAGCACGATTTTCATTAAAAGTTCCGAAATATTTATTTATAAATAATATTTGAGTTGAAGTTTCGTGGCGCTGTGACACAGTGTGACTGTAAAGTGCCACAGTTTTGGGTTCATTTCCCACTCAGGAGAAAGAATTGTTTAATATTTTCATTTCCTCGTTCTGTTAAGAAGGCAAAGTGCTTCGTTCAGTTCTGCCACCCAATACGCAATGCCTAGGTTCCATCCGCCTCCCCTGCTACACGCAGTATACAGCGTGAAGCAATAAAAAGTAATCAGTTTTTCGAAAACCTTTTTTGAACTGAAGATGTACTTATTTAATTGTGCGTTTCAACGTATTTTTGTGGCGTAACGTAACGTATAAAGAAATATCTTATTTTAGAACTGCTGAGTGGCGGAAATCAACGCCGTTCTTTGCCTTGTTACCAAAGCGAAGAAATAAAATTATTTATAAATAACAAATAATTTCCCTTTGAAAATGAAAATCGAACCCACAACCCTCGCGTTTACAATCACACGCTTGTGCCGCTGCGCCATGAAGTCCTTTGATATATTGTAAACTATGTATTACATAAGCGTACAAATTAACGTATCTAAGCAAACTAAGATCAGTTAGTTACTTGATCCGCCGTCGGTTTCAAAGTTGCTTTATGGAGTAACGTTGGTAAACTTGCGAACAAACACTAACTACGTATTTTAAGCATTTTGTAGATGACTTTTTATAATAGAAACTCTTTGTAAAATTTATATGTATTATATATTTAGCATACAGGGCCCAGTGGAACAGAGGACGAAGTGGAACTGATAGGTTTTTGGTTGTATTCTCGCTCGAAAAAAAAAATATTTTAGTTAATTGTTTTAAAGACTAACATTGTGTTTTAACAGTAGGTTCCCAGAATACAGTGGGAAGCTAATAAAAGAAATAATTAAATCGATTGTGGCGCAGTAGGTAGTCTCTGCCTGTAAACGCTATGATTGTGAGTTCGATTCTTCTTCTTCATGTCATATGATTGGATTGCTCAAATTGGCCAAAGTTTGGCCACGCAGACGGCATTATCAATTGCCTTATCCAGATCGTCAAACGAGCAAGCAAACTGACAGTTTGAGCAAGAAAGCAAGTATGCCATTGTTTGTGGGTTGGCGCCGCTGTCACGGTTGTTTGATCCTCCAGAGCGTATCCTCATTTTACGAGATTTTCTTTGCATCGGCCAACTTGGCTACGTAATCGACTTCACAGCTTCCAAGTTGGCCACTGCAAGTCATGGACTGGGCGTGAGCACTCTTTGGGAGGAACACAAATAAATATTATAGTAAATGCTAGAAACCTACATAACCTAGTTTCAGATGAAGCCATTTAAATTAGATGCAGTCGGGTGACTAATTTGATATACATGCTGCAATCACGAGAGATGATTTGGTGTAGTTGAGTTTGGGCGTACATTTTCAAAAAGATAATATTTTTTATTTTTTACTATTATTTATAATAAAGAGATACCAGAGTGTTTCTAATTGTTTCCAAGTGTTTCACAGATTATGTATAGGGGGACAGAATCTGACTGTAGACGCAATGAATTGTATTTTATTATATCTTCATGCATTTAAATATATAATATATAAAAAAATATATTGCATATATATATTTTTAAATTTCATGAATTGCCTGAAGATGTTAGACCTATGGATAATAGAAATCTGGTCAATCCCATCTTTTAAACTTACATATATGTGGTATTGAATCTTAATTTCTTATGATTTCTAACGGCATTTTTAACTAGCTAGCAAAAAATATTCTTAAAATGGAATGAAATATTAAATTATCATTCCAACCCTGTTATTATTCGAACGAAAGCAAATCGGCAATTGCTTAATCCTATTTCCATTGAATCGTTTTATTATTTCGATTTCATTTATAAGTCGCTTGGAGCAACTACGGGCTGAGTTTCTATTCAATGATTTACAAAGAATAATGTAGATCAAAGGAATAATATGTAGATGTAGGGTGAGTACGAGATATGCGAATATTCATATTTTGTTTTTATTATTCGTTAGTCTATTTAGGATTCAGTGAAATGGAGTCTTTGAAATGAAGTACTGAGACATGTTTTGTCGCAGAGATAGGTTTTTATGCAAACAATACTTAAATAGAGTCACATAAATGTATTGTAGCGGTACTGGAGTAGTATCGTAACACTAAATTGCTGTATCTTATTTTTTTTATAATTCCACGCTGTACCCGGCACATATCAGGGTAGGCAGAGGAAACCAGAGAACCTTGTGTAAGACAATCGACTTTCCATTTTTTCCCTTTATTCCAGCGAATTCTGGAGGCATTGCGTGTTGCTTGTTTTTTTTTTTGTTCTAAAAAGATACATTGAGGTTGTAATAACTCTGCGTTTAATTAATACATAATGTTAAATAACATTAACTTCAACCTGTGAATTCATCTTCAAGATCAAATGAGAGCAGTTCTGTAAGTTGTGTATGACACATCTCAAATGCCCGAGGTCCGGAGGTACAGTGAATTACATAGAAAAGTTTAATGTCATGTTTTATAGCCTACAGCTTTCCTTGATGAATAGACTATTCAACACAAAGAGGCCAGTCGTGGCGCCAACAGGCAATTCCTTCACAATTTAACGAAAAGTGAAGAACGAAAGTGCCTTAACACTATGTTTTCAGGTTCCCAATGCCTACCTTGTTATGGGCGAGTTTACAACGTTTCACAAAACAAAATCATCAGGTCTATTATGTTAATCTAGAAGCGCATTTTTTATTGCATTAAATATTTATGTACAGCGACCATTTCTATCAAAAATGTTTTATATTTACATATGTATATATAATAAATATTTTATATTTACATATGTATATATAATAAATAATAAATATTTTTATGTTAAAAAAGTTATTTATGAAGAAAGTCGTAGCACACGGGCACAGGCGTGTGGCTGTACATGCGATGAGTTGTGGGTTCGATTCCCACTCTAAGAAATAAAATATTAAATATTTTCATATCCTCGCTCTGGTAACAAGGCAAAGCACGGAGTTGAGGTCCGCTACTTAACACACAATGCCTCCAAAATTCTGCGGAAAATGGGTAGCGGAGTGTCTTACAACTAGGCTACATGCGGGATACAGCGTGAAGCTGAAGTTATTAATAATTACACACAGTAACGTGTTAATCAAAATGTATTGAACCTTCACAATATATCTACAGATTTGGATAAATACAAACACCATTTATAATGTTCGCTTTGTACGGAGTATACGTTTTGTAAGCGAATTTGTACAATATTAATACATTAATTGATAATGTAGGTAGTTAGACATTTAATATAGCGTGGTGTTTATGGATGGAACATAATGTATATATTAAAGGGGGCACAAGTGTGGGACTGTAAACGCGACAACTATGGGTTATATTCCCTCTCGGAGGAATAAATTATTATTAATTAATATTTTTTTATTTTCTTCGCTTTAATTTCCTCGCTAGGCAAAGCGTGGCGTTAAGTTCCGCACGCAATAGGCAGTGTCTCCAGAATAGGCGGAAAGTGGGGAACGTAGTGTCTTAGCACTAGGTTCTCTCTGCCTACCCTGCTGTGTGCGGAATATAGCGTGAAGCTGATGTATTTGTTTTTAATTATATATTTGTTTTTGGTTATTGTATATAAACGAAATAGAGAAGCTAGAAGGCGTGGCAAGATAAAGCAGTGTGCTGAGTTTCGCCACTGAACATGTAAAGTCAAGGAAACGTAGTATATCAATATTGGGGTCCCTCTACCAATCCTGGTAGCAACCTGAGTTTGTTTTTTCTTCTTTTTTTTACTTCTTTCTCACATATGTACTTAAAACACAGTCTAAGAAATGATTAATGACACTTTTTACTTGAGATCAACTTAACCAGAGACGTACATAACCTGTCTATTGAAAGTAAAATACTCTCATTTGAATTCTTTCCTTATAATATACCAAAAGAAAATGAAATGTTAAAAACTAAGGAGCAAATATATATTTCTGAGCAGCTAGTGGCGCGAGATCGTGTCCTCCATTTATTAAAGCCCCGGAGCAATTTTCAACGCAAAAATACAAGTTGAAAAAATAGCTTATATTTTTCACCGGTGTAACGGTGTTTATAATATCTGATGCATTTTAAACTATAGTTTAAAGAGAATGGATTCTTTACTAGGAACTAGACGTTTATATGTGATTTTTTTTCAAAAGTAACGAGATCGACATTTACGTGTGCAGTAGGTAAGTTTATAATACAGTATATAAAAGATATACAAATAATTTTTTTAACTATTCTATTAGGAATTGAAATTTTCTATGTAAAATATAACACAAACCTTGCTTCGCAAAATGAGGGCTTATAATGTCAAATTTTGAAAATTGTCAGACTCTCAGCTAAACAAAGGCAGACAACAAACAACTTAATATACTTTGCTTGCTTTGTGCAAAAATAATGAAATTAATAAATTGAATGTTAAAACAGTATTATTTTTAAAAATATAACTAAAAAAAATATGGTTATTTCAAGTTTTTCTTTTAAATGTAGGCCTCAAACGACGTGTGGGCCATTGTGGCGCAGTGGCATAGTCGTCCTCAAGTACGTACTAACATATCCACAAATATGAATATTACATAGAAATAATTTATTCTTATTACCATAGTACAATATACGTATATACAGTAAAATGTGTTTAATAACTCATGACAATATGTTAGAAGTTTGTAAAAGACTTCGAGTTTCATAATTAACTTCGCTTAGCGTGCTCTGTGCGCTTGTAACTCACAAATGCTCCTTTACTTTACAGAAAGATAATTTTATGACTTATCAGGGTTAACTTTGGCAAGAAGATGGGATTTAATGATAAATCACTTTGTTTCATAGTAAACATTTCCTGTCTTTTCCCTTTTCTGTAAGAATGTCGGGACATCCTCTCTCGGGAAATAAACGCACTTACTTTCCTACATCCTCTACTAAAAAACAAATTATTCCTCCTTTTTTATGGAAAAGGACAAGTCAAACGAGCGGTCGCGTCCTGATGGTAAGTGATTACCGCCGCCCACGACCCCGTGCAACACCAGAGGAGCTACAGGTGCGTTGCCGGCCGACAAGGTGGAGATAGACGCGCTTTTTGAAGGGATATGACAATGATATGATATGTCCTCTGAATGGGAACCAAACCCACGACCGCCAAGATTACAATCATACGCACACGAGGAAATATATACAATTTAAACCTTATTTTTTTACATAACTTGAACAAAAATTATCAAGTTCTTTGTAGACATAGAGTAATGTGCAACCTAAATTCCTTAAAACGCCGCCACAGTAGACCATCCAGAGTAATTATGTCACAAACGAATCACATTTGGGAAAAAAAGCGCGATAATAGTTGAAACCATTTGGACGGGATTACTTCGCCAATGTCACGGAGAGTATGGAGAACACACGAAGGAGATTGTACGGTAAAAAAGAGACTATATTACACTATGGGAGAATGTTACATTTTAATAAATCTTTCTCATTATCCATAAACCAATGCATAAACCTTTATAATTCATTCTGGATTTAAAATTAGTAATCAATAGTAAGCTTAATAAGTTCTTTGATTTTCACCATTATTACACATTTTAAATGAAACAATTTTAACCGGATTAATCGCGAATATTTAAGGTTATACATTTTGGAAACCCGACGTTTCGAACACTTTGCAGTAGTCTGTGGTCACGGGTAGACTGAGGTGGCATTCGTCTGTTAGTTGACAATTATTATATCAAACTACCGCCAACGATTTCTTAAGTTGTTTTTTCTGAATATAGTATGGTAGGCAGAGAGAACCTGGGAACCTAGTGTGAAGACACTCAATTCCTATAACGACACTTATGTTCCCCGATTTTCGACGAATTTTAGAGGCTTTGTGTGCTGAGTAGCGGTACTCAACGCAACGATTTTCCTCGTTATCAGAGCGAAGAAATTAAAATATTAAATATTTTATTTGTACCTGTACTCCTGCACCACGAATTGCCTCACTGTTATTATGAAATACTATACTTTATCTATACTGAACTATATATTATGGTATCTATTATTTCAAACAAATCCAAACTTTTAATACTTAAAATTGCTTAAAAGACAGATCGTTTAAATAAATTGTTCCCCTTTGCCAGTCAGTTGAAGTGATGTAGCGTCGCGTAGTGCTGTAGTTATGGCACTTTTGACTAAGAAACATGCACAAGAGATGGTTTGAGTAAGTATTTTGAAACTCACTTCGTAACGTTCGGCGTTGAGTTCCGCCACTCAACACGCAATGCTTCGAGAATTCAAGAATGGGGAATTGAAATGTCTTCATGAAAACGGAGTATTACGATACTCCGTTTTAAATTGCCTTAACTAATCATGTTTTTTCTCAATACAGGCTACAAGTTTGTCAGTAAGTACTAAGAATCGTCTATTTCTTAAAATACACATTCAAAGAAATTATGGCGATCAATAAATAAGTAAACTAAATTTTCCTTTTTAAATAATATGCATAGTTCTGTATAGTCTACTATCTTTTTAACTTTTTCTTTTGACTCCAAGCATAGTAAGGTAGAGGAATTACCCAATAAATCAATTGCACACAATCTGATTTACAATAAGTTATTCTGTTTACAGATAAGTTTACAGATAAGTTTTCCTTATATTAGCAATAGACTACTCCAATCTGCATAATTCCCTGTGAAGCAGATGCTAGTACAGACGTAGCCTGAATTAACATAATAAAGGGAGTACTCACCTTAATCTTTTGTAAGAGGAACGGCGATTTCTCAGTTTTTTTTGTAAGTTATTCTAATTAATATGTTAACGAGTAAAATAAACTAATTTACAGTTTTGCAGAGGGAACATATTGTTGTAACCCTCCTTTCTCCACGTTGCGTCCAATTTTTTAAACTTTTTTATTTACTAAATACCTATAGAACTTACCACAATCTTACTAAAATTTATGGTAGTTTCTATAGATATTTAGTTTATGACAAACTTTACTTTTCTTTATATTAACGTAAAAAAAAAGATTATTTGACAAATTGCAAATTATAAAATCTATGTATTACAACTCGAAAATGTCCACCGTAGTCCAGTCGGTTCTTTATTTCCATATTTCTAAGGGTGGCGTTGAGTTTCACTACTAAGCACACAAGGTCATCTCCTCCTATCTGTCGCCCTGTTTTTTACACAAAAAACAAAAACTACAATTCTAATACCAACAAATATACGTTCGAGTAGGTATAGTACTATTCCTAAAACTAAACGAACACAGTATATAACTTGAATATTAAAAATTAATTTCCTTTACAGGTCCAGAGTCCAGTGCTAGTCGTAGAACTAGCTCTCAACAGACTGGAAGGCACTCAGCTGAGGGCTCTCGGGCTATTATCAGTTTTCGGGTTCAACATGACGTATGTGGTGAAGGCGCCGTCCGCCGCGCCGGAGCCGGCCTCGTGTAGCGCTATAGAGTGTAGATTACTGAGACATTGTTACGCTAAACCTGATTATAAGTAAGTATATTTAATTTTTTTTCTTATTTTTTCAGCTTCACGCTGTATTCCGTATATAGAAGGATACGCAAAGGAAACTTAGTGTTAAGACACTCCGTTCTATACTTTTCGCAACATTTTGAGGCATTGCGCGTTGAGTGGCGGAACTCTACGCCTCACATCATACATTATTACAATGTCGACCCTGCGTATCTTGTGTTCCGTGTCGTATCCCCCAAGTAAACTGTGCCGTCGTTAATATGAGATTAACGACGGCATTCATCGCACGCACGGCTCATCGATGTGCTTTGTCAACAAAAGTGAAAGATACTCCATGTTGAATATCAGTTATCGTTTCAATTTCTCTAATAATAATAATATAATATATTTTTAATATTTTTAAAATAATAATAATGTGTAATATTTTTGTATTTATAAATATGTTGGTATACTGAAAGTGAAAAGTAAAAGTGAAGAACGGAATTTCTTAACAATAGGACCTTTCTGCCTACCCCGCCGTGTGCGGAATACAGCATGAAGCTGATTTATTTATTTATTTTTTTTAAATAATGTAATATATCACTAGGCAGCTTCGTTTTATGATATGCATTTGTTACTTGATTACATAGTAGCGATGGTTTGTTCCCAATTCTTATAAAACATATTTGACAATAGCGCTCATTCAGTCTATTTTAATGAATCGCTCAAAATTTCACATCGTATTGACTCAATGGCTTTGCCTTTTGTTCTTATATTAATTGGATGAGCCTTACGTAAATAATCGAGAGTAGTCGATCAACGGATTGTAATTTTTTAAACTGGAAGTGGTCTTTTTTGTAAAGTTAGTCTATGTCTTTGGAAGACGACACTTATTTAGGAGTTCAAAAGCAAAGTATTGTTTAGGTAGCAAATTAGTCTTCTAAATTAGAGTGTAGTAGTTAATTTTACTTGACTATCATAATGTAGTGAGTAAATGAGTTCAAACGAGCGAGCGCACCAAGTTCCGCTTGAATATACATTAATTAAACGTCTTGTGGATTCACATAAATGCGTGGCATGCAGTTGTTTGGGTTTAGTACAAATTTCAGTTTGATAGTGGATACATCGAGATTCCAAGTATAACTAAGTTTTAGTTTATGCAATAAGCACGTGGACCGCATCTTCTCACAACACTTACGTGACGAAATATTTGTTAGCGTGTCAGTTTGTTTATTTCGTGTACTTGAAAGCTTTGTGGGGAGTTATCACAGATACGACGGGTAGTATGAGAAATTTAATTCTAATTTCTTTAGTATGACATCTTGTGAGAGGAAAATACACAAAAATTTCATATTTATTTAAATAATATGTTTAGGTATTTATTTAAATTTATTTCTATAATATTATTATAAGTAAATTTTACGATACAATGCTCAATAGGAAGTACAACTTGACAAACTTATACTTGCGAGCGTATACACTTCATTTGTATGATATTAACTATTTATAAAAGTTTGTAACGATTCTGTGTTTATGAAATACGTTAAAAAACACATTTTTCAGATTATTTCTTTTATTTATATTGTAAGTTTTGACTTCGTGCCAAATTTTATTTCTGTAGATCTACTCGAATTTCATACAAAATGATGCGTAAACGCTTGTTTCTTTTCATTGCGTTGACTACTAAAAAAATCAATCTTTTAATTTTGATTTTATCTGTGCTCCAATATACTGTAGTCATGAATACACTATTGTTAGAAACCGGAAGTGGGTAACGTTTTTAAAGAAAACACGTTAAAAACACACATCGTCTATATGATTCTAAACTATTTGGAAAGGGATACTATGTAATTGCAATAAGCGATATGTATCACCTACTAACAATACTTCACACTAGTTTCCTTCCAATAAGGGCCGTCACTTACAAGCAACTGCCCCCGATTGACACAAATCCACTGCTTTTATAGTTATTTTCCACCTAAATCTACCCTCTTTTACACGAGTACGCTAACACTATATTAATTTCACCTTATGATTCCACGTGATCTCAAGATATATGGTCTTGATAGATAGGCAACAAACTAATTCTAAAAATCCATGTCAATGTTATATACTATGAACAACATTACTATTGTTATTGAATAAAAATAAATGATATCCAGAATAACCTATCGACATCACGATTTACCATAACTTATATATAAACGTGTTCTCAAAAAGGTAACGACAGCAAAACATTTATTTACTTAAAACATCTGATCCAGATGTTTTAAGTAAATAAATGGAATCGCTTGTAATTTGATCGTCGATCGTCGAGCGTTAACTCCCGATAATACTAATTGCATCCGTTCATTTGCTTAATAATTGCCGCTGAAATCTGAAATTGGCTTTCGCTTTAGATTGAAAAATCATAAATATTTAAAATTAATCCTTGTTTCGAAGAGTGAGAGGCTTTATGGAATATTTTCGCGCCTTCTGATGTTTGGTCAAACTATGAATTTATTTGACTGTGCTTTGTTAATTATAGTATACTTTTTATTTAGGAATTTTAGTTATAAATAAAAATTTAAGGCACTTTTCCAATACTGAACTAATCGTATACTACACGCACATACAAACTAACATTATAAATAATATTAAAATAAAAAAAATAAAATTAAATCTGCTTTACGCTGTATCCCGCACACAGCAGGGTAGGCAGAGGGAACCTAGTGTTAAGACACTTCCGTTCCCCACTTTCTGCCGAATTCTGGAGGCATTGCGTGTTGAGTGGCAGAACTCAACGCCGCGCTTAACCTCGACACCAGAGCGAAGAAATGGAAATATAAATTTAAGTAAATATTTCATCTCCTCGAGTGGGGATCGAACCCACAACCAGTCGGTTTTACAGTCACACCTCGTGCCACTGCGCCACGACTGGCCTCAAATAATATATTTATTTAATATAAATAATATATTTATTTAATTTTATATTTAAAATTGTTTCACAGACAGTTTGTTTAAATAAACATATTTTGCCTCTTTGACATTTAGTTGAAGTGTTATAGCGTCGCATAGTGCTGTAGTTATGGCACTTATAACTGCAAAACGTGCACAAGAGATGGTTTGAGAAAATATTTTGTAATTTACATCATATTGTTCGACACTCAAGACGCAATGCCTTGAGAATTGGCGGAAAGTAGGTACTTCTAGTAAATACTTCCCAGATATTAAACTTTAGTTTTAATGCTTACGAATGTTTGACATTCAAATATGTAATATATATTACATATAAGTGAAACCAATAAGTAATTGGTTTCACTTACTTTTTATTATCAACTAGCGGCCTGCTCGCGGCTTTGCCCGCTTGAATTACATGATTATTCATTTAAGAAATATAGATATTACAAACAGCCTTAATTATTAATGAATTGATTTGGATAAGTACTCACGATATTCTTAGTAAAATAACTTATATTAGCTCCTGTACTGTTTTTAAATTAGTAACATATTTTATTAGTTAAATATATAATTGGTATACAGAATATACATAGAAAGCACGTTTTTAGGCATTTTTATATAATCTATAAAATAATCAACATTTTCGGTCAAGTTCAAGTCGTACTCATGCCCCGAGAGTTTCGTACCAGTTTCATGAATGGAGATACACCAAAAGAATAACTAATTAAGTTGTCATTTTGTATCAAATTAAGTATAGATTAAAATTTGTTTTTTTCTGTGACACAAATACAATAAGTAGTCAATTTTTTAAATATTTTTAAAGTGTTATTCCACACTTAGGAAAGAAAAATACTTATTTAGAAAACGTATAAAAATTTGAACGTAACGGCCGGTCGGTTTCCAGGAGGCGCGGGTTCGAGTCCCGCTACGTTCAAATTTTTATACGTTTTCTAAATAAGTAGTCAATTTTTAAAAAATAATTTTGGAATTTTCCTGTATACGTGCCGTAAGTTTTAACTTCTTAACAAATTTCGTAATTGTATATCAACGGGAAGCAATTTTTTAGAGGTTGCCCCCAAAAGTTATTTTTTTTATACGTTTCTTAAAAAAATATTAATAACATAAACGAACGAACGGACTGAAGAACCTATTCAAAATATTTCTTTGAATATTAAGTCATTCTTTATCACTTTATTTCATCTTTAAAACTTTAAAACTATATTTCATCTTTAAAACTTTAAGTACATTATTTTTTGATAAAGTGTAGCGGTAACCTTTTCAAACTATATTTTTTTTTATCCACAGCGCCATCTATTTAAGATTTAAAATTAAGGACAGTTTAAAAGTGCTCTTTTTATGTTAAATTTCACCTAACATAAAATTATATTAACCGAAAACGATCTTGTGCTTATTATAGCTAGTATTAAAATGATTAATATTCCTCCCGTCGTAATTAGTGTTTAACTCCACAGAATGTTTTTTGCGTTATCAAGATTCGCTAGTACCTACTATTTGTTGTCAATAGATAGCGCTACGTGTATGATAGAGAGTATCAAGATTCATTAGTACCTACTATTTGTTGTCAATAGATAGCGTTACTTGTATCGATTTTTTACTATCTCAAATATAAACTTCTTGAAAACTTAAATACTTATATCTTTTGTATTAAAATGATTAATATTTTTTAGTATTAAAATGATTAATATTCCTTCCGTCGTAATTAGTGTTTAACTCCACAGAACGTTTTTTGCGTTATCAAGATTCGTTAGTACCTACTATTGGTCAATAGATAGCGTTCTTGTATCGATTTTT